>JARUPW010000015.1:300265-415399 GCA_029817735.1 Melastoma sanguineum | reverse complement strand
CACTCTCTTTCGCAGTGCCTTGATGCCCAAGTCTTGACGTGTATGCGCATGGGGTCGTGCTTAGTGATTATTTGCTAACCCCGTTAAGGGACCATATTTTTTTTAGGTCTTCGGTAGATAGGAGGACCTAGAGACCGCATTAGGACGGTTGACTTGTGCCTGTCTCTTATACACATCTAGATGTGTATAAGAGACAGCTCATACATAGAAATCGGAGACCAACTCCTCCTCACAAATAAAATCGGAGCCAAAGATTCTCCCTCTCCGGCGCTGATGAGCCAAAGCCTCTTGACTAGTCGCACCCTTCTTTTCGACTCCACTGCTGCCACAGCCATGATCCAAGAACCTACTCTAAGGCCTGTCTCTTATACACATCTAGATGTGTATAAGAGACAGCTCTAGGGAAACCGGAGGCCAACTCCTCCCTCATACAATAAAATCGGAGCCAAAGATTCTCCCTCTCCGGCGCTGATGAGCCAAAGCCTCTTGACCAGCCGACACCCTTCTTTTCGACCCCACTCCTGCCACAATCACGATCCAAGGACCGGCTCTAAGGCTGTCTCTTATACACATCTAGATGTGTATAAGAGACACCTCTTGACCAGCCGACACCCTTCTTTTCGCCCTATTCCTGCCACAGCCACGATCCAAGGTTCGTCTCTAAGGCAGCCTTCTAACGGACTTCCATACGTCCTTTTTCCTCTCCGGGCAATCTCGGGGCGAGGCAACCCCTCGGTGAGTTTTCAGACATTTTACTCATAATCACGCAACCACTTTTTCACCTTAGAGCATGATTGACCACCTATTTTCATTTATTTTGCATGAAAAAACGAACGAGAACTTCAAGGGATTTGACATGACGAATCTTGAAGGCTGGAGGAGGCGGAGCACAAAGATAGGAGGTGCGGTGGAAGACTTCACTAGAGCAGCTCCGACTGTCAATTTTCAGTTGACGAGATGTTATGCCGGTTGCCTTTGGTACATGAGGGAGGTGCGGGCCGTCCAAATTTTCTTTCTTTTTCACCTTTAACGGGCCGTGGTCACCATCCTTCCCTGCCCCGTTTGATCTAAATAATTGATTTGTGGGTGTTTGCACGCTTTAGGCCCACATGTTTTATGTCTGTCTCTTATACACATCTAGATGTGTATAAGAGACAGTCTCTGAGGATGGTGTCTGTCTCTGTGCATCCATCCCTAACGAGGGCTGAAGGTATGTCCTATTTATAAGAAGCCAATAGTGCTTGATTTTGTGTGATTTTTTTTTGTAGATTTTTTCTGATTGTTGTGATTTTTCCAGATTTTGTGTGTTATTTGATCATTTTTTTCCGAATTTTTTGAATCAAATCTCCAAGGAGTCCAATGCTTATACACATCTAGATGTGTATAAGAGACAGGTCCTGTTGCACGCAGTCCGACATTACGAATAATGTTTCGGTCGAGTCCCTTGGATCCGTAACTACCGCCGTCTCCGGAATGGCTTCAACCCNGATAGAGCGTAAGCTTCTACAGAATAGAACTATGTAGATATTCACAGAGCTTAAAGCTTCTGTGCAGTAGCGGGTTGATTCTGATAGAGCGTAGGCTTCTACAGAATAGCAGCAATCACAGAGCTAAGAGCTTCTGTGGAGAAGAACGTGTAGCTGGTAAGAGCTTTTCAAGGATTTACAACAAGCTGTTAAGCCTCTGTTGAACCCGCTCTGATACCAATTGTTACACTAAGAGGGGGGGTGAATTAGTGTTAATCTCCAAATTCGGATTTTAACGCTTTTTCATTTTACCCCGCAGCGGAAGGACGTTTCTGTAACACAGAACCTTAAATAGGTTTCTGTACAACAGAACGTTTGATTGTGTTCGCAAAATGTTTGATTGGACACAAAGCTTTTTATAGTGGTTCGGCAAATTGCCTACTCCACTCTTCACCCAAAATACTGGATGGTTTCCACTCAAATGTATCTCTGTACAAATTACACAAATGATTGCAACTGAAATCAGATCCAAAGGTTCTGTTCAATAGAGGCTTGAGTGGCAGAACACAGACCAGAAGGTTCTGTGCCGTAGAGGCTCGTTATGTAGCACAAACCCGAAGGTTCTGTACTATAGTAACTTATGCTCAATACAGACCAGAAGGTTCTGTATCGTAGAGAGTAAGGCACAACACAGACCAGAAGGTTCTGTGTCGTAGAGGGTAAGGCACAACACAGACTAGAAGGTTCTGTGTCGAAGAAGGTTAGGCACAACACAGACTAGAAGGTTCTGTGTCGAAGAAGCTTAGGCACAACATAGACTAGAAGGTTCTGTGTCGAAGATGTTAACCTTCTATAGCACAGATCAAGTGATTCTGTACTAGAGACGTCAACCTTCTATAGAACAGATCAAGTGATTCTGTACTAGAGACGTCAACCTTCTATAGAACAGATCCAAGGATTCTGTATCACAGAAGGTATAGCACAGATCGTAAGGTTCTGTACCGAGTATGTCAATCCACAACAGAAGGTTCTGTATAGGAAAATGACTTAGTTGAGAAGTACAGATCTAAAAGATTCTGTACCAAGGGTAGTCGACCTTCTACTGAACAGACCGTGAGGTTCTGTAGCAAAAGTGACAAGGAAAATGTATGCACAGACCCGTAGGGTTCTGTACTACAGAGAGTTGTACAGACCGTAAGGTTCTGCACTAAAGTAGATTCAGACCTTAAGGTTTCTGCTTTACAGGAGGTTGTACAGATCCGAAGATTCTGCACTACAGGAGGTTGCACGCGTTAACGTGACTAACAAGGTAGCAAATGCGCAATCCCTCAAGGATAACGACTTCGTGGCGTACCCCACGCGAGTACGTAGCGAACCCTACGCAAGTAGACAACGTTCCCTTTGTCTTAGGGTGGACAACGTATCCTTTGTCCTAGGATGAACAGCGTGCCCTCTGTCCTGGGTGGACAGCCTTCCTCCTGTCCTGAGGTGACAGCCTTCCTCCTGTCCTGAGGTTGAACAGCCTTCCCTCTGTCCTGAGGTTGAACAGCGTTCCCTCTGTTCTGGGGTGACAGCCTTCCTCTTGTCCTGAGGTTCCTGCACACAGAGCTTTACACAACAGAAACTGGTTAGTCCCTCACCTTTCTGTGCTCCTGAGGTTCAGCCCTTCTCTCCGACCCGCTGCACGTTGATCACCGACCTCCAGCCGTGCCTCCAGCCAACGTATCCTGCAGCTTCCAGTCGAGTCCCTCGAGCCCCCGAGTCACTCTCCCAAAAGGTTTCACCAACGATGCAGCCTCCGCCGGTAGTGCTCCTCGTGTGACTAACTCGAACGAATGAAAGAACTAAAGCTCAAGCACACGCTCTCTCTGGACAAAATGGAGAAGAGAAAATGAATTGTTTGATTGATACAATGGGAGAGAGAGCATGGCTATTTTATATACACGGTTCAAAGAGTAAAATATAAA
This sequence comes from Melastoma sanguineum, assembly GCA_029817735.1. Lineage (NCBI taxonomy): Eukaryota > Viridiplantae > Streptophyta > Magnoliopsida > Myrtales > Melastomataceae > Melastoma > Melastoma sanguineum. Next base: position 411,966 of record JARUPW010000015.1, on the reverse strand, counting down.
AGGGAAAATATAAAAACGTAATCTGCAAATAAGAAATTAAAAGTTAGTTTACATAATAAACAGAATGAAAAACACGTGCATGCATTCAGCAATGGATATGATCATATCAAAATAAATAGGGATATGATTATTTCCCTAAATAATGCAGCACGAAAGGTATCGCAGAAGGTTCTGCTCGATAGCCTTCTACAGATGGAAACAATCGAAGATTTGTTTCCATTGGGGTAAATGTTCGTTCCATCCTGATAAAGACACACGTGAGAATGTATCTGGACAGGTGGTGGTGATAGGTATCCAAATAACGGTCATATAGAGGTCGTAAGAGCTTACAGAAGCCTGTAGACCAACTAGTAGAACATTTCCATAAATAGAGATCTTATTTCCTTCTATAAGAAATATTATCTCCAATATGATTATTTGGAAACAAATCGTGGTAATTTGATCAGATAAATATCTTAATCAAATTAAGCATATTTCGTAATTAAATAATTGATACTAATCATTTAATTACAAAAATAATTCTTACAAGAAGTCCTTAATAATAGAAGCTTCTGTAGAATAGAATGTTCGACCTTCTGTAGTACAGAGGGTCCGGTTCATCATCAAAACCGTCCCAACATTTTCCCCTCCCAGAAACAACTACTTATGTTGTCAGTCCAATTCAGGTCAAGCAAAACCAACTATCATACCTTTCTGGACCTCGTAGCATTAACCTGCCAATACGTATCCTATATGGTTCGAAGCGACAACATAAATCTCGTCTTCCCGAAAATGGCACTCCCCATTTTTGAGAGTGGGGAGCAGAAAAATGGACTGCATCTCAGGTCATCCTAGACCTTGCTGCTTTCCAGAAGCTTATCATTTAAATTTTTTCACATCCTCCTCGAAGTCTTTGAGCAAGTCCTCAACACTCTTGTTGGAATGATCCGACTGATCTCTTTTCCTTATGCTGACCTGAAAGAACACCGCAAGTCCGTCAATGAAAAGGCTAAATCGTCTTCCACAGCTTTTGAAGTGGTCTGTCTAGGCCTTCCGCTGGTCAGACAGATTCTTGAATAAAAGAGCATACCTCTCCCTTGTTCGCCTCTTCCTCGCCAACCACGAGGATGTAATTGTACTGTGCTATTTGAGCTTCTCGTACCTGTCAAAGAAATAGTATTAAACACAATCTCCAAATTATAAGTAAGGGTGCAAAGAGAATAGAGGGGCAAGTAGAGTCTTGTAGACAAGTACCAAAATCATACCGTCTTGTTTAGACATGCAAAGGAAAGGAATGTACTGCTGAGCCGCAGATCGGGTTTACTACTTTTAGCATATAATAAACAGAACCAATCAATAAGAAATATGGTCACGTACAGAGACTTATACAAGGCAGAGATAAAACACACACTAACCAATGGAAAAAAAATCTTAGCCGCGATATAAACAGGTCATATAGCCTTTCAGATAATTAAAGAAAAGCACATAATCTTCCAGCTATGACTAAAGACTCTTTTCTAGGCAAAAACCATAATTGGAGTACCTTTTTCTGAATCTTTCTGTCAGTGGCATCAACGTCAACGTAGTAACCAGCTGCATGAATTATTTCTCGCACCTATAAGAAAGATCCCAACGACAAAGTCACTTTTTATGAACCATAAAAAACGAGATGTTTGATTCAATGATTGCGTAAGTCATAACACAAAAGCAGACTTGATGCAGGAGCATATTATTATTTTTAAATTTTATAATATTAGGAATATCACGTTAAATTTCTCTTCTAGTATAAATAAGGACCTTAGGTTTTCTAAGGAGAATAGTTGTTATTTTTGCCCAATTATCTGAATTTAAGAATTTCTTGAGGTTTTCTTACAAATCACATAATTCTTTATCGTTCCCTTCATCCTATTCGTTAGCCTTGACACCACACATCCACGTCACATCCGTTAATTACCTTTTCAGCATAAGATTGAGATTTCTCGGAAACTGGGCAAACAATAGCTTGGCGAGGACTCAGCCAGAAGGGCCATTTCCCTTTGTAATGCTCCAGTAGAATAGCAAACATGCGTTCAACAGAACCAAGGATAGCTCTGTGTATCATCACAGGTCTCTCTACCTTGCTTTCATCCTCTGCGGAGTAGGACAACGCAAACCGCTCAGGGAGCTGGAAATCCAACTGCAATTACAGACAAATTGATACAACAAAATATTAGGATAGCGTGCACATAAGAAATACAAAAAGACAAAAGCACAAAACTTAAACCTGTAATGTGGCACACTGAAATTTCCTTTTCAATGCATCAGATACACTGATGTCAATCTTTGGTCCGTAGAAAGCACCATCCCCCTCATCTATCTGCAGCAGGCCCATCCATTGATACAACTGACTCAATAATTTTGAAGAATATTATCATCTATCAAACTCTATATGCCAGGATACCATGACATGCTAATCAGTTGGATGACACTGAGAGAATAATGCAGAAACAACTCTTCGTTGCTTAACAAGCTTAATAACAATGCTCCCACATTAGGCTAGTTTGGTTCATCTTCTGATATTCACTTTACCAGACCCCTATTCCCAGGGGCATACAATTTTGAAAAGAGATCTTAACCTTTTGGAAAAACAAATACGGTTTCACAAATTCAGAAACATTTCCAGGAAACTGGTTGGAAAAACATGGCTGGCGGAAAAATGATGCCCACTAAACGGCCACATGCATGATATTCAAGTCTCGCTGAATTTCCAATTGATTCATTGAGAAAATATTTTCATTATATTCTGAAATTAAACACTAGGAAAGTGCGACAAAAAATTATGAACGAAAACTTTTAAAATTATACTAAAATCAGAATCAAATCCATAGTGACAAGATTATAGTGCACTGGTTTACCTGCCATGGCTGCCCAAATTCATCCAATGCTTCTGTAAGAGCTGCCTCAGCTCTCTCCCATGTTTCCAAATCTCCAAGATTCTCTGGCCTCTACATCTCCAAAAACACAGGATATCACATCAAGAACTGACATCCAAATATTAACAATGAAGCTTAAATATAACTAAACAAATTAGGCATTGGTAAAATGCACTCAATAAGAGCCGGAGCAGATAGTGAGCTTTCAAGCAATTGGTAAAATCAATGCATCAGGTAAGTCCTGACCTTAATATGAGCTAATGTTAGCCAATATTACAGCGCAAGAAAAAAAAAAAGCCCTTGAATAGTACAATATGACTAGGCCATAGAAATTCACCTGGCCATAGCAATCATTATCGCCAAAATTTAAGGTTTCCTTCTTTTCAATATTTTTGCCGATGTCTGTACATTAACACGTCATTTGGAAGTACGAAAAGGAAAAGAAAATAAAGGACACACTTACCAGAACAACGTTGCCATAATACATTTCTGATCTTAACCAAATACTTTGCTTTCGTTTAATTCCTAGAGTTCCAACAAAGCTACAGAGTGGTAAACAGCAGGTAAAGAAGTCACCTCATGGGACAATGATTGAATGCTACTTTATTTGGAACTGTAGGACTTGTTAACTGAATTTACTAAAACAATAGCTTATTTGGACGTATCCCTAGTTTCTTAGCTCCATTTTATCCCTTCCCTATAAATCCTGGCGGTCAGAACATAATGGCCCCGTCAGTTTCAGGGGCATATATCTCATCCATATTGTTTATAGAAGTGTTTTATCACCCAGCAATAAGTAAGCAGTGATCTATAAAAACAACTAGCCAAAAATACAAAACAAAAAAGTAACCTAGAAACAACAAGGACACCAGTATGAAGAAATAACATACTGTTCTGCGAAAAATGTGTTGTGCGCAAGTATACACACGAATCGATTATAGCACGTAAGATATCGTTCCCATGAGGACTAATTGTTCCTGAATACCAATTAAACCACTAAATATTATCTAGACTAATCGAATAAATGACGGATTAAACGAAAATTACTAAAATCAAATGAGCAAGGATCACGAGAAAATATCGATAAGAAAGCCTAGGGCAACTAAATTTACTTAACTTGTCGTGGATCAATTGAACGTTTAGATAAAGCTGTCCGAGGATTTAAATCATGCTCTCCTATATATTAGACGTATCCCTACGATCTATATTCCATTAACTCCTAGCATTCGATTCAATTAACATTAACCGTGATATCCCTATCTACGATTTCTATTAATCTACTCCCAATAGTCAATCCAATTAATATCAACTGTGATATCCCTATCTCCAGTTTCTATTTGTTCTTTGATTTTCCTCTCGAATTAATCTTACACCTCCCGATGCTAAGGTAATCCGAGTTATTTCAAAAACCGACGCCAATCGTATTTCAGAAAAATAAACACGCAAGCACATCAAAGAACATCAGAACACACTAGATTAGCACTTTGCGGAAAACACGTCAAACACCAACCATCGAGTCATCCATAGGTTGTTTTTATCACTTTCTTCAACAAAATTTTATTTTGGTTACACGACTCTAAATGTATCATCACAATCTAGTGCACCCATGTAACGAGCATTCAATCAATGACTCTCAGTCCAGTTGGACTAAGGCACTAGGTGATGAAGCACCCCTCGGATCCCATGCTCGAGTATACCAAAAAGGACTCACACCACAAGTACATAATTAGGCGCATATCAAACAACTTTTCTCTCTTTTTTTTTTCTTTTTTTGTTTTCTTGTTTTTTTTTTGTTTTTTTTACGCACCTAAACAGTGGTACTCAGAGCCTTGGTAACCGCTATTTGTTTTCTTCTTTTCTTTTTTTTTTCTTTAACCAAGACTCGTTTTGAGTCAATGTGTGACTAGCACCACTCAATGCCAACTACCATGCGTTATTAGATTTCTAAAATTGTTTTCATTCACTAACACTTCATACCGAGAAATTATTCAATTAAAAAAAACACTTTAAGTCCAATCAATAATTAAGATTCGTTTTTTTTTAACTATTCCATAGGTTGTGAGCAAATGCATTACTAGTCATCCTTGAATCAGGGTCAGCTCATTAAAGATTTCATCAAGTTTCACTGAGGAGATTGACAAACTTGGCTCAACATAAAAAAACGACTAAGAAATATTGAAAGCGAAAGTAAAAGTGCACTTCTAAAGATCATCCAAACTCAAAATAAACTATCACAATAACCACAAAATCAAAGCAGAGCAGACAAGAAAAGAGTCGACACCCCCAAACCTAGATTATGCATCGTCCCGATGTAATATAAAGCATAAAAGAATAAATGGAACGTAGTACTCCCCTGGGGTAGCTGGTCGGCTTGACTCTTGTCTCCCTTTTCATATATAAGTCGGCTCGACCAGTGCGGCCGTGCTGGGTTGCCGCTCAATTTTTCCTCCAAAATATGGCTTGAGACGTTGTCCGTTCACCATGAAAAGGCCTTCGTTTCCCTGCAATTCAACAGCTCCAAAAGGTAACACACGATTAACCACAAATGGTCCGGACCACCGTGACTTAAATTTTCCAGGAAAAAGTTTAAGACGAGAGTTATAAAGAAGAACTTGCTGCCCTTTTTGGAATTCTTTGTTCAAGATCTTCTTGTCATGCCACAATTTCGTTTTCTCTTTGTATATCCGTGAACTCTCGTATGCTTGTAGGCGGAACTCTTCTAGCTCATGTACCAGCAAAAGACGTTTCTGAAAAGCCAATTGTGGATCTAAATTCAACTTTCTTACCGCCCAATATGCCTTGTGTTCGAGTTCCAGCGGTAAGTGACAACTCTTTCCGAAAACCAGCTGGTATGGTGACATCCCAATGGGTGTTTTGAATGCTGTTCGATAAGCCCAAAGTGCATCGTCTAGCTTCATTGCCCAGTCCTTGCGAGATGGATTAACGGTTTTCTCCAAGATCCGCTTGATCTCCCGATTTGTCACTTCTACTTGTCCGTTGGCTTGCGGGTGGTATGCCGTTGTGACCTTATGCTTCACTCCATATTTCAAAAGCAACTTCTCAAATAATTTGTTACAAAAATGCGTACCTCCATCACTTATGATAGCTCTTGGAGTACCAAAACGAGTGAATATGTTCCTCTTCAAGAATCGTGTCACCACCTGTGCGTCATTCTTGGGGCATGCACATGCTTCCACCCACTTTGAGACATAATCCACTGCAACCAGAATGTAAGAATTCCCAAACGACGAGGGAAATGGACCCATAAAGTCTATTCCCCAAACATCAAACAATTCAACCTCAAGAATGTTAGTCAATGGCATCTCATGCCTTCGAGAAATATTTCCAACCCTTTGACATTCATCACATTTCATGACAAACTCATGAGCATCTTTAAATAGAGTCGGCCAATAAAATCCGCTTTGAAGTACCTTTGAGGCTGTTTTTATGCCTCCAAAATGACCTCCATACAAGCTTGCATGACAACCTGTAAGTATCAAGAGTTGTTCCTCTTCTGGGACACATCGTCGAAACAAATTATCTTTTCCCAACTTAAACAAGTAAGGTTCATCCCAAAAATAAGATCGCACATCATGAAGAAATTTTTTTCGCTGATGGAAATTTAAGTTTGGAGGAAGTTCATTACTTACAATAAAGTTGACGAAATCTGCGTACCATGGAGTGCTTGAAGTCATCGCCGCAATTATGGAAAATAAATGTTCGTCTGGAAAATTGTCATCCACCTGCTTTTCATCCTTTCTTTTGCTCAATTCGGTTTCGGCCTTTCTAGATTCCAATCTTGAAAGATGATCTGCAACTGGATTCTCAACCCCCTTCCTATCGCGGATCTCAATGTCGAACTCTTGGAGTAGTAGAATCCACCTTATCAATCTCGGTTTTGCGTCTTTCTTTGCCATCAAGTATTTGATTGCCGAATGATCTGTATAAACCACAACATGTGTACCGAGAAGATAAGAACGAAATTTATCAAAAGCATAAACAACAGCAAGAAACTCTTTCTCCGTTGTTGCATAATTGAGCTGGGCATCCGATAACGTCTTGCTGGCATAGTATATGGTGTGAAACACCTTATCCTTTCTTTGGCCAAGAACGACTCCAACAGCAAAATCACTCGCATCTGTCATAATCTCGAACGGTAGACTCCAATTTGGAGCTATCACTATAGGTGCGGTGACTAGACGCCCTTTTAACTCCTGAAAGGCCTGTAAACATTCATCAGTAAATTCAAAACGAACATCATTCTCGAGTAATTTACTAAGAGGCTTAGCAATCTTTGAGAAATCTTTAATAAAACGTCTGTAAAAACCAGCGTGTCCTAGAAAACTTCGAACAGCCTTAACATTTGTCGGAGGTTGCATCTGCTCAATGGCTTCGATTTTCGCCATGTCTACTTCAAGTCCTTTCTCAGATACCTTGTGGCCTAACACAATACCTTCGTTTACCATGAAGTGGCACTTTTCCCAGTTCAGCACGAGGTTGGTCGCTTTGCAACGTGTGAGCACTTTCTCTACATTCTGGAGACATAGATCAAAAGTGTCACCAAAAACAGAAAAATCATCCATAAATACCTCGATATCTTTCTCCACCATATCGGAGAATATCGCCATCATACACCTTTGAAAGGTGCTTGGGGCATTACAGAGTCCAAACGGCATTCTCCTGAAAGCAAATGTTCCATACGGACACGTAAAAGTAGTTTTCTCTTGGTCCTCCGGCGCTATGGCAATTTGATTATAACCTGCATACCCATCAAGGAAACAATAAAATGAATGTCCAGCTAATCTATCAAGCATTTGATCGATGAAGGGTAACGGAAAGTGATCCTTCTTGGTCAGATTATTCAGCTTGCGATAATCCATGCATACGCGCCAACCTGTTATTGTCCGAGTAGGAATCAATTCATTCTTATCATTGGAAACTACAGTCATACCTCCTTTCTTTGGAACACATTGAACGGGACTCACCCAATTACTATCAGAGATAGGATAGATTATACCTGCATCGAGCCATTTCAGAACTTCTTTTTTTACTACCTCTTTCATGATTGGGTTAAGTCGTCGTTGTGCTTCGACCACTCGCTTTTCTTCGTCCACCAGTCGGATCTTATGTATACAAATTGATGGACTAATCCCCTTGAGGTCCGCTAAACTCCAACCGATTGCCTCTTTATGTGCTCGTAGTAAGTCCAATAATTGATTCAACTGCATGTCATCTAAACGATTAGAAACAATTACTGGTAAAGTATTCGATTCACCCAAAAATGCATATTTCAAATGTGAAGGTAGGGGTTTGAGTTCCAGCATCGGGGGCTCTATGATGGATGGCTTCATTGAAGATTTTGAGAGGTCGACTCCGAGAGGTTCAATTTGTTGAATGTACTTCACTTCCATGGAATCCTCTTCTATCATCGGCGAGAAATCATCATGCTCTTTCACTTGAATCAGGAAACTCTGCTCTTTGTCATCAGTAAAACATTCATCAGTAGTATCAGTGTATTTCAGAGTATTAAAAATGTTGAAAGTCACTTCCTGATCATGAACTCGCATTTTTAGAATTCCATCTGCTACATCTATGGATGTTCGACCTGTTGCAAGGAACGGTCGACCAAGTATAATCGGCACCTCTTTATCAGCCTCCATCTTTAGAATTAAAAAATCTGTTGGCAAAATCAAATCAGCTACGTTAATTAACACGTCCTCCACTACTCCCCATGGGTGTGTAATCGATCGATCCGCCAGTTGTAGTGTGACTGTTGTTGGCTTTGCTCCTTCAAGTCCTAGTTCCTGAAAAATCGAGTAAGTCATTAAATTAATTGAAGAACCAAGATCACATAAAGCTTTACTAAAACTTTTAGAACCAATGCGACAAGGGATAGTAAAACTCCCTGGATCGGCAAGCTTCGGCGGAAGTGATTGATGCAATGCCATGTTGCACTCCTTTGACAACGGAATCACTTCAAATTTCTCCCAACTTCGCTTCTTTGATAAAATATCCTTGAGAAATTTTGCGTACGTGGGCATCTTGTCGATTGCTTCCGTTAATGGAATGTTGATGTGTAGCTGTTTGAAAAGCTCCATGAATCTCATGAATTGCTTCTCGTCCTCCATTCTTTGCAATCGCTGTGGAAACGGTGGTGGCGGGTAAGTCACTTGTTGCGGCTGGGCTGGTTTCTTACGCCATTCACGGTTCCATGCTTTCAGCTCCTTAGTGAGTTCAGGACTTCTCTTTTCTTCTTGTCCTTCATTGAGATCAGTTATTACCTTGTTGGGTTGATTTTCTGAAGGAGAAACCTCGGGAAGATTTTGCTCAGATGCACTTCTTTCATCTACAGACTGCTTGATGTCCCCTTGTCCGAGTTCCTCCTCAAATGAAGTCTTGTTTTCCTGGCTTGAAGAACCAATATATTCGTTGATTACCTTTCCGGTTCTGAGGTTCATTGCCTTACATTGTTCCTTTGACCTTGGATTGATCTCGGTGTCACTCGGTAAGTTTCCCGGTGGCCTCGAGGCGATCGCAGATGCAAGTTGACCCATCTGGTTCTCCATGGTCCTCATCGATGCTTCAAGACTTTTTATAGAAGAGTTTTGTAAAGAAATCAATTGTAACATGCCATCAATGCTTACCTTTTCCTTTGCAACTTGTTGTGGCTGTTGTTGAAACCCCGGAGGCTCAAAATTTTGCTTCATGTGCATGTTTGAGCTTGGTCCAGCAGGCTGTCCATGTTGTTGTGTCTCTCTCCAAGAAAAATTGGGATGGTTTCTCCAACCTGCATTGTAAGTATTAGAAAATGGATTACCTGCCCCTCGGTTGAAGTTACCCATATAATTTGCCGTCTCCACACATTCACCAGAGTTGTGTTCTCCTCCGCAGACCTCGCAACTCATAACATTCATCTTCAGTTGCCCTTGCATCATCTTTGTGAGAGCATCAATCTTGGCGTTTATATTTGTCAGCGAATCCACATTCATCATGCCTTGTTGTCTCATCTGTCCTCGTTCATTGCCCCATTGGTAGGTGTTGATCGCCATATTTTCCAGCAGTGTGTACGCCTCATCGGTTGGTTTTGCCATTAATGCTCCACCAGCTGCTGCGTCAATCGATGTCCGAACTGTAGGTAGCAATCCGTTATAAAATGTCTGCACGATCAGCCACTTCGGAAGGCCGTGATGTGGACACTTCCGGAGTGATTCCTTATATCGCTCCCATGCCTCGTACAAGCTCTCCCCATCGAGTTGCATAAAAGTAGTAATATCTCGCCTCAACTTCACCGTCTTCATAGGTGGAAAGAACTTGGTGAGGAACTCTCGAGCTAAGTCATCCCATGTCGTAATTGAACCTGGCGTGAGAGAATATAACCACGCCTTCGCTTTGTCCCGTAAGCTGAATGGGAATAATCTCAGTCGGATCGCGTCATCGGATACACCATTGCTCTTAAATGTATCGCAGATCTCGAGAAAACTCGCAATATGGGCATTCGGCTCATCGCTGACATTTCCACCAAATTGACATTGATTCTGCACCAGTTGGATGATGGCCGGCTTGATCTCAAAATTATTTGCTGCTATTGCGGGTCTTCGAATACCTGTCTGGACATCACCCACGGATGGAATTGCATAGTCTCCAAGTGCCTTATGATTCTCCATGTCTCTATTTTCAAGAGCCATCTTTTCTTGTTGTTTTCTAAGCTTTGCTTCTTTCCTTAGAGCACGACACGTCCGCTCGACCTCGGGGTTATACTCCAAAGAATTAGCACTTCGACTACGTTGCATCCACCGAGAGTAATCCTGAAAAAAAATCAAAGAAAGAAAAATGGAATAATAAAAAAAATCTAGTCTAATATCAGTGAGTCTGCTATTGATATCAAGAAATAACAATTAGTCCCCGGCAACGGCGCCAAAAACTTGTTCTGCTAAAAATGTGTTGTGCGCAAGTATACACACGAATCGATTATAGCACGTAAGATATCGTTCCCACGAGGACTAATTGTTCCTGAATACCAATTAAACCACTAAATATTATCTAGACTAATCGAATAAATGACGAATTAAACGAAAATTACTAAAATCAAATGAGCAAGGATCACGAGAAAATATCGATAAGAAAGCCTAGGGCAACTAAATTTACTTAACTTGTCGTGGATCAATTGAACGTTTAGATAAAGCTGTCCGAGGATTTAAATCATGCTCTCCTATATATTAGACGTATCCCTACGATCTATATTCAATTAACTCCTAGCATTCGATTCAATTAACATTAACCGTGATATCCCTATCTACGATTTCTATTAATCTACTCCCAATAGTCAATCCAATTAATATCAACTGTGATATCCCTATCTCCAGTTTCTATTAACCTGTTCTTTGATTTTCCTCTCGAATTAATCTTACACCTCCCGATGCTAAGGTAATCCGAGTTATTTCAAAAACCGACGCCAATCGTATTTCAGAAAAATAAACACGCAAACACATCAAAGAACATCAGACTTTCAAATAAAATAAATCACGTTCAAAATCACCTTGACAAGTCTCGCAAATTTAGCACCCTAGATAAGAAAATTAGTTCATACTAAAATAAGAAAACATCCAAGGTTTAGAAGAAAGTAGTATCGACATAAAGAAATCAAGAAAAATAGATAAGGAACGCCCTCCCTGTCTCCCAATCTGGTTGGTAGTCGCCTCGTCCGGATCTTCTCTCGAATCCTAGTCGGCACCTCTCCTTTCTCCTCAGAGCCAAAGTCTAAAAAAAACTCTAACTAATGAAAAAAAACTCTCCCTCCTTCTTAGGCTATCCTGGAGAATATATTGTTCCCTTAAAAGATTTCCTAATATTCTCTAAGATCCTAAGTAGCCTAAGAAAATAAATAAATACCAAAATATCCTAAGAACAATAAAATGGTAACTAATTGATGCCCTCTCTCTCTTCAAATCGTGATAATGAAGAAATCAAGTGATTTGGCGAGATCTTGTGCAGATTGTCGAAGGTCGCGTCCTTGAGATTGAGGGATTATTCTCTTCATTTATCTACATCAAATCAAAACAAATCTAAGATGCATCAACTAGGTTCCAATTATTTAATAAAATAACAAAAGTAACTTAAAACTAAAATGAAGTAAAAACACGATAAAAACTTGTAAAACTCTAACATAAACTCGTTTAACTAGCCATGTAAAGTCTCGTTAAGAGTACCAAATAACTCTACATACATAGAGTTATCACATACCGTGGATAACTTCAGCTCAAAAGTGAATCCAAATATCTCATAGACATAACTGATAATTTTAGGACACTTCGGACTTCATCCTTGATCTATTCATAGAGGAAAGTTACAGTCTGTTAAAATTAACAGGCATTTATAGGGTAGCAGCTACCCTCACATATGTACGAAGACAGAAGACTCTGTAATCCGAATAAAACTATAGCATTGTCGGCATACAAATGAAGATACGTAAAATTAGTGTATCTACAGAGGTAAGGGAATTATTGTATTTTCTCAAACTTGGAAATCCGTTCTCTTTTATTCTTTGGATTTCTCGAACATGGGGGAGAATGATTTCAACAAAAAAATGACATAACTGGATGAAGGTAATCAATTGTTAGCAATACAAAGCTGACAAGTATTAAACAAGGTATGAAATCATGATAAAAGAGCATGTAAAACAACAAGGCAGATGGTTATAGCACAATTTAAATCGCACTAGACATTTAGAAGGGGGTGGAAAGCTTCTGTGAGAAAAAATGAAAAAAAGTACCTGTTGGAATCTCCTGACTCGTGTCAGACCTGTGAGAGCACCACTTCCACATTGCGATGTAAAACACCAAAATCTGCATATCTTAGAGGGAGGTCTGCATAATAAAACTATTGGAATTTAGAGAAACAAGGGCAAGCCACACGAAAGATAGCAACACATAAATAGTCACATTGTTTTACACCAGTAATCCTACAGATCATCGGAATTTATCAAGTAAAAAGTTTATATATCCAAGCAACAAACCCATTCCAATAAACTTTTAATCATCAAGGTTAGTTCTTCATCTTAGCATATGTTTATACGTACTGAAATAAGGTTAGCAGTCTGCAAAGGACGTTACGTGTACTTTATATTAAAATCCGGTACGGTCAAACCAGTGTTCAACTGAAACTCTAAAAAGTGTTCAATCCCACACACGTATAAACATACTAAACCTTTTTAAGGACGGATGACAAAGTAGACTAGCACATGTATGGAGACAGATAAATCATATTTGATCACCTCTGTAAGAATGGACTCTATGTTTAAACATCAAGCAATGCCCAGGGCAATTCATTGGCTTCAATCTAAATTCTTGCCTTTCAACCTACAAAAAATCAGAGGGGATTCAATCAATAATTTACAAGTGTTAGAATGCAATACAATGAAAGAAATAAGAAAAGAGAAGCTAAGCTACTAAGTCCACAACCACCTACATTTTTAATCAGTTGGCAGCAACAATTTTGTTTATGAATTTATGGAACAGCGATAAGTAGAAATATCCAGCCATATAGTAGTCTGACCTCAAACACAAACATAATTTCTTTGTAGTTAGCAGCATGACCCGATGTTTCCCACAGTTGCATGTTGTACATGTTTGGAGACAAAACCTGAAATGTTGCATTTCTCAGTAAGAAATGTGATTAAGAACTAACATTGCACAACTATGGTGGGAAGATAGGCAAATACCTCCTGGTAGCCTCGTTCTCTATATTGTGCTTTTATGAAATCAACTAATTTGTTGTAGCTCCGAGTTCCATGAGGAAGGAAGAACCAACTTCCTGGGCTAATATACATATTCATATACATTAAAACCACATGAAAGAGTACAAGAGGAACTTTTACCATGATTTCATACCTGAGAGGATGACAAAAGAACGGTTCCTGTTTCGTTCGCAACAATCTGTGTTCATATTTCTTCGCTTCTTCCAGCTGCTGGAGATATTCCTGCCATGGAGAAGCGCCAAAAAGAAACAGAAGGTTCATGCTTCAGTTTGAAAACAAATTATAACGTGGTTATGAACAGTTGCAAAGGCCATAGAAGGGATTGCTATTAACAGGACCATCTATTATCTACCAAAATTTCCCATGGAACGAAACACCATTTGATGTCCACAATATGCAGAGCTCTCACCAACTAGTGTGGGGATAGAGAGAGGAACATTTGCCAAGGTAACATTTCAAACCACAACTTACTGTCCCCTCCAGGTAGTTCACCATATCCACTAATCTAGAACTTCATCCATAAATATGGACAGCAAAGTGGGTGAACATTAAGATGTCTATCCATCAGCATTTACAGATAAATATTGTCCAGGCAATTTCAACTTTTCATGGAACTAACATGAGAAAATAGACAGACAAAAAAACAGAAGATGAATACTTTTTGTTGGACTATCAAAAAGAAATTATGATTCCATACCCAAATAAAATAAACATCTAAAAGCATTTTTAGATTGAATTGAAAGTAATGTGTTCCGTGCAATGCTCACTTTAAGTCGTTTTTGATCGGGGTATGAAATGCCATAAACTCTTTGCAAGCTTTCCCGGTCCCTGTTTCCTCTCCAGTATGCAGATGAAGCCTGTAGTTACATAAATGACCAACCTCTTAGGAGAAAAGTTCAAGATTAAACATCCAGTCGGCCATGGACTAGTCCATTCCACCTTTAGACAGGCAAATGATTTCACGAAAGAGGTATTTGGTATGTGAGGACCCCGATATAAATCAACCAAGGGACCACATCTATAAACTGTAATGGTCTTGTTGGCAGGTAAATCATCGATTATTTCAACCTGAATACAAAAGCAGACAGAGAAGAGATCCACGGCTCCACCAAAATAATCTGAAATAAACATCAGTGAAGATGTCAGTCGTGACTTCCAATGTAACCGGGTATGTTCACAGACCTTGAAAGGATTTTCTGAGAACATATCCAGCGCCTGGTCCCTAGTTACCTCAATCCGCTCAAAAGGCTGCTTTTCCTAAATTATGCAAACCAGATATCTAGTAAGAATCGTAAGGCGCTTACATGCAAGCGATTGGCATGTGTTGCCAAAGAAAAAGTTGAACTACCGCTTCTTGGCATCTGAAGAGAACCATTATGAGTAACATTGGGAGTTGAGGATCTAATAATTTTTAACTAAACTAGAAATTAAAAGAGCCAAGTTTGATGACTGAGATTTCAAGCTCGACAAAGCTCTTTTACGTGATAAATCACCTGAAATATCTTGGAGGAACATTTCCTCCCTCTTGAATTGCTAAAATTTTGATATTTCCCACCGGACATAGCATAATAGCCGCTACAGCGAAAGAGAGAGAAATAATGCAGCAGCTTTACTTGCACCAGCCTCAATTTGCTTGAAGTGGTCTTCATTGAGGCCCAATTCTCCATAAAATGCATCATAGTAGAAGCCCTCTACAATTATATAACATATATAATCATCAGGAAACTGAGGCCACTCGCCCTAACAGCTTTACATTGTGTGTTTGCAGTCCCGTCTACTAAAATAATTGAAAATTACCAGAAACAAGCAGCTGCATCAATAGACAATTCCTAGCATTTCTGGTATGCACATTCACTATATAAGTACAAAACCACAATGTAAGATGTTGCGTACTCAGCTCTCATATCAAAATCATCATCCTCATTCTACAATAGGCCAAACTAAAAACCATCGTTAGCGAGCAAAATGGGGATTTCAGCACATATGAGCCCTCGACAGGAGCAGATTATCAAGGTCCAAAAGCTAGCTGAGTACCTCTTCCCTGGTCGTGCAAGGCCCAATGCAGACCTTGCAGCCGTATTCCATCTCCAGAGCCAGCAAAAGTAAACAACAATAAGACAAGTAGAGTCCACAAGGAGCCAACATTTCCTTAGAGCGTAACGATAGTTGGCTTGGCACCGCCGAACCTGCCCTAAGATGTGTGCGCTTGAGTGCCAGAAAGTGTCTCGGCCTTCATTGTGGTCGAAATTGAAAATCTTCAGCTCGCAGTCGGCTTCGAGCGGCGTTGTCATGTCCCAAAGGACACCATCAACCTGTGCTATCAGCCCGCTTGCAGCCAAACTCTTGGAAATTCCATTGGCAACATCAAAGGGCGATGTCTCCCATTTCCTCCCTTCCTTAATTGCCCCATCCTCTAGCGTTATCCTACCACCACCATTGTAGCCATTACAAATCACGTCGTGTGGAAATCCAAACAATAGTAAGAAATACTGAGTCCGCCAACTCATGGCTGGAACTAGGTCATACTTGACGGGGTCGCCGGCGATGGATCGAAGGTGAGAGAGCTGCTCGGCCTTGATCGATTCGAAGAGGGCAATCCTCTTCGGGACGACAACCTTGAGGTAAGTGTCGTCCTTGGAGTGAGAACCCATGGCGGCGGCGGTGGAACAACAATGGCGGACAAGAAACGCTAAACCCACGGGCAAACGTTGGATGTCTTTCGCCAAGTAACCCGCCCACCAAAGTCCGCCTTACGAAGGCCGACAAGTCCTCGAAAAGTCGGTCCTTGCCATTTTTTTTTTAAGTTAGTTGAAATCGGCATTACTGATTTTCGTTCTGGGAAACCAAAGTCGGCCTTATAAAGGCCGACTTCATCTAACTTAAAAAAAATATAATAGAAAAGGTCGATTTCCCTCATAAATTAAAAAAAAAACTTCGATTCCAAACACACACCTGTAACACATACTTCAACACAATATATTTCGAACCAACTAAACACAACTCAATTAAATTCAATTCAACTCAACTCAAATTAATTCGTAATGGCAATAAAACAACCAACTAAAAAGGAAGTACATAGGAGAAGTCTAAATTATCCTAATTTCTTCGGGAGCGCCTAGAGTAGAAGAATGATCCCCACCGTCGCTGAGACTCCATCTGCATTATCTGAGAAGAATCCTCTGCATCACGAATGGGTGGTCGATCCCTCCTACTATTCCTTGGTGCTTCGAGAGTGGACGACGTAAAGGCATATAATGCCGGAGTCTATAGGCATCCACCGGAGTCGGATCAATCACAAGAGACGGATATACCTCGTGCTCCTACGATTGCATGATGAACGCATCGACGTCAAACATGTCAACGTCTCGATGCTCATCATGCTCCACCTCCTCTTCCTGCTCGTCTTCCTCCTCCTGCTCCTCTTCCTCGTCCTGCTCCTCTTCCTCCTCCTGCTGCTCCTCGTCCTCCGCGTGAGGTTCATCGGCTGGCTCAGCTTTAAACTCGTCGTCAGCTGCTGGCCCTTCAGCACGTCCATATAAGCGCATCGGGGTAAATTCTCGCAAGAAGTTATGGCCCCTCAGAAGTTAAATACCGGCGATGTGCTCTAACTCAGAAGGGTCACCTCTCTCGGATCGGATAGAGATGTCCCTCATTTGTTGCGTCTGCGAGGAAAATATATCAGTACAATGATTTATACATTAATGAAGGTAAATAGTTATTGTACTTACCATTATACTCAGCATGACGCCCGTGTGAGATAGATGTGGACGGGAGTGACGCATGTACCAGGTATTATACTCCTCGTCTTGTTCCCAAAGTAAAGGAACGATGTGGCTACCTTGGTGATGCCACAGCTCGACGTACTTCGCGTGGATGCGCAACCAATTATCGGATGACTTGCCACACATGTCGATTCGATGGAGGCGTGCCTCAGCGTCGCATTTCCCAGGAATTAGTTGCTCGTCTCCAAATTGCCGAATGACTCTGTCCGGATAGTGCTATTTGACAATTGAGAAGCAGATCAACGGCACACGTGCTCGCCAGCTGTCTTCACCGTCCAAGCAGTAATCAGGAAGTCGGGCACGGACATCATCCGTGTATGGATGCCAAACGACCTGAGAAACGAACAAACATAACCAACCAACGAAATTTCGACAATTACAAGAAGTTGAATCAACATTAAGTCGAAGGAAAATACCTGGCGAGGACTCTGTCTATCTAGTGCTTCTCTGATAACAGATAAGACGTGCGTAGCCACAGCAGTAGTATTAAGAGCTGCACCCCATCGATATGCAAGAGGCATTCCTTACCTCTGTCTGCTCCTGCGTCTGAGGGGAGATAGGTGTGGGAATTTGTCCCACGCCCACGTCTGCAGCAGCACTAAACAACCAGCTACCTGAGATGCATTCTTGTCTGCCGCTCTACATAACTGTCTGTATAACCATGCTAGACAAGCTGACCCCCAGCTGTAACTACCACATATCTCAAAGTCCTCCAATAGCGGTAACCACATCAGATGCACTAGGTTGTCCGACTTATCCGGGAAAATCATAGATCCTATAAGCTGCAGTATGTATGCCCTAGTATGCATACGTACCTGCTCTTTCGGTGCATGTAGATCTAAAACGTCGAAACGGGAGGCCAACCAACTCATCTTCACCCTTCCCCCTTCATCTGACTTCTTCCCGGAACGTCGCCTAGTAGTTGAGCGCAAACCGCTGCGAAGTCGAAGCTGGTGTATAAGATGACGAGGTCACCCTCAATCGGCAATCCGAGCTGAATCGCCACATCCTCCAATGTCACGGTCATCTCTCCATGTGCCATGTGAAAAGTATGAGTCTCCGGCCTCCATCTCTCCACTAATGCCCTGATAAGCGCATGATCCAGCTGAATGAATGGTAGCTTCGCCATTACAAAGAAGCCGGCCTGTCGGAGGTATCTATCCATCCGGCGGTCTCGAAATATCTTCTTTACGCTACTCTCATAATGGCGACATTTCAAAACATTGTTCTGCATGAAAATGAAATTTCAATTGATTAGTAACATAACTCAAAATATACGAAATATTTAGTAAGATAAACATACCTCCGTATAAGATGAATCCCATACAACTGAAGAACAATGCTGCTCCTAGGAGTGCAGTACGGTCGGGTCTTGCGGTCCTGGCTCCATAGTATAACCTGCAAAGAGAAATGTAAATTATTTCTGCATTTATCGTCCATATAATAAACGTACAAATGAAACATATCAAGTTTAATTCAAGATAATCCAATTACACCTTACAGTTTCATTTATTTGGACAACTACGGCGATTATGTCCCTCTATTTTACAAAGACCGCGAGTCAACTTCGTCTTTCGTTCCATCACATCCATTTCATTGTGAATTCTAGTAGATCTTGGTCTCCCTTTCGGTCGTGCCCTTTCTGGGTTCGGAACGACATTTGGGAATATATGCATCCCAATCTTCTTTACAATCAAATGAATGCCATGTGAATGAGTAAACCACCTTTTGATTAGCCCAAGTGTAAATATTGTGAATGGAATCCGAGCCATCCACGTTAACATAGGCGAAACAAGCAAGGACATGAGAACATGGTATCCGATAGGTTTGCCATTTCTTGCAGGTGCACCTCTGGTGTCACAAGAAGACGTTCTTTGTCTTATAATTCCCCCGGGTCGTGACAACGAACGTACCTTCACCGCGATCTAGAAGGGTGATCTAGTGATTTCTGGCTTTCCTGATTCCTCTTTGAAAACGGTTCATGGCAACTTTAGTGAATTTCTCCTCCTTCCTTATCGCCACATCAGCTTCCTCTGTTCTACTAATCCAATAAGCACAACAATTGTAGAATGTCTTCTTCACTAAAGCAGATACCGGAAGCGATCGAGCACCCCTTAGAACAGCATTGTAGCTCTCGCTTAAATTTGTCGTCATTATACCCCAACGGTGGCTCCCGTTGTTACTGAGAGTCCATTGTGACTTATACATCTCGTCGAAAAAGTCGGCTGATTCTGGAATAGTTCTTAGAATGTGACGAAAATATTGCTTCGTCTTTGGAGGCATACATTTCCTTGCAGCAATAGCTAGGCATTTCTTGTCACGTACATTCTTGTATCTCGCGTTGAAGTTACTAACTACGTGGCGTATACAAAACCTCCACTGTGTAAAAGGTGGCGTCCAACCTACATCAACATCGTTTACTGCCGCTTGAATACTGGAATGCCTATCTGAAATCAAACATAAGCTCTGACACTCATCGCCAACCACGTAGCGTTTAAGGCATTTCAAAAACCATCTCCACGACTGGTAGCTTTTCTCATCTACGATTTCAAATGCAAAAGGCACTAGATGATTGCTGCCATTCAAACTACAAGCAATTAATAACTTATGCTTGTATTTTCCGTACAAGAAAGTCCCGTCAATACTGACTACGGGACGACAATAATGAAATGCCGTTACTGAGGGACCAAAACACCAGAATACTCTCTGGAAAACAAACTGCAAATCACCAACCATATATGAACCTCCCCAATCAACGCAACTATTAGGGTTAGAGGCACGAATCACGTTCAACAAATGTGGCAACTCGTTGTATGATTCATCACATGAGCCATAAATATACGCAATAGCTTTCCTTTTCGCATCCCACACCCTTCTCCTTGGCACTTCGTATCCATATTTCTCCTTCACCAAGTTGCGAAGAACTTGAACTTTAATTTTCGGATTATCACTTACAAACGACCTGAACATAGGTTCCATGAAATTTGAATCCAAACGTTCATGATCACGCGATAGTACGGGATTGACGCGGCTATGAGGTTCACCAACTATTCTCACCTCAAACTCATTATCCTCTTTTGGTTGTATCGCCCTTAACCTCCACTTACAACCCTTCTCGAATTCAGAACAACTTATATTCCATAATGTCTTCAGAACAACATATATTCCACAAGGCTGACTTCCTTCATGAGGCATCCCAGACTTCGTTTGCCAAAATTTTTTCCAAGTGCGGTGAAGTCAGCCTTTGTAAGGCCGACTTCTGTTCTGGAAAACCAAAGTCGGCCTCACAAAGGCCGACTTCCTTGAGCACCAAAGTCGGCCTTATGTTAGTTGGCGAATTATTTTCCTTAATGCGTCATTTGGCGAAATATTTCGCCAAATGACTCATTAAGGAACAAAACTCTCCAACAATTACATTTTCAGGTTTAGGATTGTACGGACGGACATTTTTTCTAAAAAGAATTGCAAATTATTGTTCTAAGTTTGGTAAATTTCAATTTTGTTGGCGTTTGAGGGAAGGCCAATGATACGGGTAACGGTCACGTAGTTCACTAATTACGACTAAGAAAATTTAGTAAATTTTACTAAAAGTTGACCATTTTTAGTAAAGTTAACGTAAGTTTAGTAAAAAAAGTAGTAAAATTTACTAAAAAGTGGTTTTTTTTAGTAAAAAGCCGTCAAAAGTAGTTAAAAAGTGGTTTTTTTTAGTAATGTCAATGCAAAATTAGTAAAAATAGTAGTAAATTTTTCTAGTTTTTTACTGTACACTTTTAGACAATAATTAGTAAAAGTTTACTAATTTGAACAGTGAAACTGAACCTATTTTCGAACCTAATTTCGATGTGAAATTACCTTTTTACCCCTGTTATTAAACCTATTACTAAATTTGTTCGTCATTCCTCCTCATTTCGTACGACGTCTCCGACCTCCCCTCGATCGTCCGCTTCCTGTGCTTCCTCCTCTTCATTTCCCTGCCGGTCGCTGCGTTCCATGTTGCTGTCAAAGTCGGAGCGGTTCTTCCTTTTGCGCCTTTCGTTATTCTGCGTTTAGGGTCGGAAACCCTAATCGTGGAATGTCGATGTTCCGAAACCTAGCAGCCTAACCCATCTCCTCGGATGCAGTAACTGAACGTGTTTTGGATTTAGTCTCGTGCATTGTCTCCTGGAGTTTGAGTTAGGTGAATCGGTCGAGTTATAGTTAGGGTTTCGGTGATTCGTGTCTGATTTGGTTTTTGATTTTTTGGAATCCCTCTTCCTTACCAGTCATGATCCGTCATCCTTGGTTTGATTTGTTGGTAGTCATCATGATATGTATGCAGTCGTGGGACTGGGACTGGGTCTGGGACTGTAATTGGTAGTCGTTGGTAGTCGTCCTGAGTTGTTGGTAGTCGTTCTGATTTGGCTTAACTTGGTTGGGTTTGACTGAGCTGGGACTGTGATGTTAAGTGTTTAATTGGGACTGGGACTAGGACTGGTTGGGTTTGATTTTATTGGTTTGGTTTAATTTGGTTTGCTTCAACTGGGACTGTGATGTTAAGTTGGTTCGATTTGATTTGGTTTGGTTTTGTTATGGTTTGGCTTTGGGTTTAATTAGGTTTGGTTTGAGTGGGGCTGTGATCTTAATTTGGTTTAATGTTAATTTGGTTTGGATTTGTGATGGTTTGGCTTTGGGTTTAATTTGATTTTGTTTAATTTGGTTTGGTTTGACTGGGACTGTGATGTTAATAAAGTTCGGTTTGATTTGGTTTGGTTTACTTATGGTTCGGCTTTGGTTTAATTAGGTTTAGTTTAATATGGTTTGGTTTGAGTGGGGCTGTGATCATAATTTGGTTTGGATTTGTGATGGTTTGGCTTTGGGTTTAATTTGGTTTGCTTTGACTGTGATTGTGATGTTAAGTTGCTTTGTTGTGTATTTATTTGTTGGACTATGCAGATATGGAAGGAGATTTCGATTTTCGTGGTGGGAACGACGCAGACTTGGCTGGAGACTATTCACCCGAGGCATTCGGTGAAGACCCTCCAGAAGCTCCAAATCAAGGCAACACACCTGGTACTTCTAAAAAAGAGAAGGCTAAGTGTCTTCGTGTATCTAAGGTAAATCCATAACCATCTTTACTGAATGTTGTGAGTAATCATGATAGTAGTATTGAGGTAGCCGCGGTAGTATTATTACAGGATTACCTTTATACAAAGTGTAGTCTGCGGAAGTTGTTTTCTGTCCTGAATACATTTAATGATGCGAAGCGGGCAGCCCTTTTTGACATAGGATTTGATGGGCTGCTGCATTTGGCAAGTAGGCAAGTTCATCACAAGGCTTTGAAGTGTTGTCTCAAGTTGTTCGACCCGGTGAAGAGGGTAATGGTAATTGACGGTGTGGAACACCGCATGCAGTCTTCTGATGTTGAGGCCCTGATTGGCCTACCAGCTACGAAAGTTGGTGTCCCATTTAGCGAACACATGGAGACGGTCCGGGATAAGCTGAAACTTCACCTGAAGAGAGGAAAGATTTCTCTGAAGTCCGCTGAAAGTAAAATGATGTCAAGAGATATTCCGGATGACCTTTGGAAAGTGGAGGTCATACTTTTCATGCTAGGATGCTATTTGTGCCCGACAACTGTCGACAAGGAGTACCTGCTGGCCACATGGGATGTCACCATAATTTGTAAGTTTGGCTGGGCCACTCACGTGGTCGATGCTCTTTGTAGTCAAGTGAGGGCATTCAAAGGTCATCACGTAAAGTATATAGGAGGTTGTGTCCATCTACTGCTGGTGAGATTTTATAGTATAGTATTTCTTAAGCTTATTGAATGAGTGATGAGTGATTTTATATTGTTGGATATTCATTGTTCCTGTATTGGTTTTGTTCATCCATCCAGTTGTTTTATGCTTGCAAACAGTCTGTGGAGGAGACCATGTCAACAACGACGAGTAGGACTATGCCTTTGCGTCGATATTGGGATGATGATCGGCTGAAAGCCATTTTCAAAGTTGCAAATGCTGAAGTTGCGGAACTTGTAAGTTTTGTCCATGTTGTAATGCACCTATTTGTGTATTTTTGACAACACGAAGTTTATTGTTAGTAATTCCATTAACAGGAATCCGGCGATGTCGAAACTAACCCAGAGGAAGAAGTTGATTGTGCGAATGAGTCTGGGCAGATGGAAATGGTGATGTGTCGTTTGAAGGTATGTCTGATTTCGTGTGCTGGTCTATATGTGTTTATAATTTGGTAAATTACTTTGATTTGAAATTACTTATTGTATGCATTACTTCATTACCAGACCGTTGAACTTTCTGTTATGAGACTCCATGCCAGTAATGAGCACATAATCCGGAAATTGGGTATGATTCTCACCGAAGTCAGAAGAGAAAGAGGGCGACAAGGCCGTCCCATGAAGCAACCTGAATGTGGTAATGACCAACAGAAGGTGGTAGGAGATGATAAGCAAGACCATGGAGAAGTAGGAGTTCAGGAAGGAGTGAATAAATGAGTTGATCCAACCGGAGCTGTTGATAATGTGGAGCAGCTTATTTCTCCACCTATTGACCCCGGTCAACAGGACATGGGCTTCAGTATACCTGTAGTTGAGGTAGGGTCCACTATGATTTCGGAGAGAAGCTTGGTGCCGTACGATCCTCCTCAGGGACAACAGACATTGCTAGAAGGTTCCGACGATTATTCGGACCCTCGTGAGGTACAACTTGCTCGAGCTCTGAATAAACTTGCCGCATTCGTTGGTACTTCGGATGCTGTTAACCATAACATTGAGAGTGAATCTGAGATTAGTATGACTAAATCTGAGGAGGGTGTGAAGTCTTTGCTGCGTTGGAATAAAGGAAAGGAGAAGATGGTGGATGAAGCCACAGTGCAAGAGGAGGACCCTGGCACGCCCACAGATGCAGGTAAGGAGTGGGATGGAGAAGGAGAAGAATCTCATAATGAAGAGGAAGTTGTTCCCACACCTAAAGTCGATGAGAAGACAGGGGATCCCATGGATGCTGATCCGAAAGTTGTTACTGGTACTAAAGGGGTGAAGAAGATTGGAGAAGAGGCTGAAGTTCATTTGAAGGTGAAGTATGATTAGATTCCATTGGTAACTATGCTGAAAGTGATTGACAATTGATTTAATCTGCTTATTGGTGACAGGCAAGTGGATCATCGACCACAGCTATCTTCAACAGAAAGACCACACGTCGTACGGCTGAGAGGAAGCCATCCTCATTCAAGAGCTCCCCATTTGTACCCCCAAAGCCGGTTACAAGGACAAGGAAGCGTGGTCGGACAACTATACCTGAGGTATAACAAGTTGGCAACATTGGCTGAAAACATCAAGCTACTGTGAAGATCATGAGGATTACTATGTTCATTCATGGTTGTAATTTTTCATGCTTAGGCACTTCAAAAATTCTTCCCAGAGGATGTCCCCGTAAGTGAGCTGAAAGCCTTTACACCGGATCAATCGAATATCATAGAGTATGCTTGAAATGAGGACCGGAATAATAGGTTAGTGTCACTGTCCTCGGTCTTTATGTATTGGGATATTGTTTTAGTTTGTTGATCCAACTATGTGGATTTGATTATGCAGTAAATGTCTTTGTATGACGGAATTAGCCCACGTTAATAGGCATGTCATGCTCTCTCTTTTGCCAAAGAGATGGATAAATAGCGATGTAAGATTATCTCCGAAATGAGTATCAACAAATGACACCTAATCTATTTGAGTATATGAAGTACAATTCTATGATGCAGATCATAGACTTCCATGCCGTGATGCTACAGAGCAGCGTAGATCCTGAAAAGAGAAGGATTTGGTACCTTCCAAGTTGGTTAGGGGTAAGTGATGAATTAAAATATGACATAAGACGTTGTATGTACTTTGTACTAACCAGGAACACGATCACCAGAATCTTGCATCGAAGCAGTACAGTGCAGCGAAAATGCCCATAATAACCAAAGCAAATGCCGCTTCTTTATATGCGCACTTCAGGTCACACATTGGGAAGAACCATGAAGTGCAATGGGTAAGCATCCCCACAGTTTACAAAAAGTGCATCAAAAAAATTAGTTATATGTTCTTAATAATTGATGTATGTCTTGTAATTTTTTTAGTAAAAGTGCGATATGCTTGTATGCAGATATTTATTCCGGTTTGCATAGCAGAATCACATTGGGCATTACAAATCATATCATTCAGGACAATGGAAGTCATCATAATGGACACAATCTACAACAAACTGTCCAACGTCCAAGGAAGAGCGGAGCTTCATCATCGTGTGTTAAAGCTTCTGACCGTCATTATGGAAGAGAATAAAGTAAAATTCAAGGTAAAAGGGTTTCAATTACCAGACATTTGCAACTGGAAAATAACATATCCGATGAACGTGCCCAGATGGCTGCCGGAAATGAGTACGTCCCTCAACATTGCAGTTTTTTTGTTTTACTTTTTGAAAGATGGCGTTAGGGAACATCCTATGCATTCGTGTTGTGTAGAAACGAATGTGGAATATATGTGATGAAATTCATGTCCTCGGCTGAACCCCCGGAAGGTGCTGACGAAGTGGTATGGTTATTTTGTTTCCTAGCATTACTGTCATAGACTGTATGAATTGCTGGATTAGCCATTGCTGGATTTCTAGATTAGTAGCCATGCTGGATTTGTGAGCTGATATTTGTCCTAACATCCTGAGGCATTGTGGATTAGATTGTAGGAATTGCTGATAGATTGAGGCTCATTGTAAGCTTGATCAAGTGGCCTAGGAATGACGTTAGGAAAAGAATACAGCAGAAGGTGAAGGATGATGCCAACAAGATGATGAAAAGGCCGGAGAGCAGTGATGCATCGACATGGGATCCCGCAAATCGATAGCCAGTGCACTGTCTAGAATTTCCCGGACCTGTTGCCCGACCTTTTGCTCGACCTGTAGCCAGACCTGCTGCCCGACCTGTTGCTGGACCTGATGCCCGACCTGCAGCCTGTTGCTGTTTCTTCTTGCATGCTGTGTATGGTCATTTTTTGTAGTATGCGGCAATAATGTGCTGTGGTGAATATGACAAATGTTTCTTTTTGAGAATAGACTGCCTGTAGATAGCTGACCATTTGAAAATTGAATGAACAGGCGGATGTAAAGGGAAGTTGCTGCCGAAATGCTGTCGAAATTTTTAATTAAGGATACATATTTAGTTGTCTAAAAACTGAGTTATCTTCATAGCACATAATATCTTCGTGGATATTTAGCTTTCACTACATACGTTACCTTCTTTGTGGATATTGATGCCACAATTTTCTTGCCGTTGAGACGGGCCGATACCACAGTCTTCCTTGCTTCCATGAATGACATACTCTCGATGAATCTCGTCACCAATATTAAAAGCGACACGATCATCAACCCTTGTTCTACTTTCATCTTCCACACTGCTACTCTCTAACTCCAACGTCAATGATTGAATGCTTTTCCGGAGCTTCCGAAATGCCTTGTCTGATCTCCCTGCCAGAAAACACAAACGTCTGAATGCGGTTATGAGAATACCCTGGCGTAGATCAGCAAGGTCGACACCGTATTGACGGCCCGATAGACTTCCATAAATTATACTTTTAGCTGACTTTGTCCCCCTTTTATTGACCAGATGCTTCGGTATGGAAAAGAATCCTTCAATTTTCGCAACGTGGAATAGGTGGACACACGGAAAACCAAATGTCTCAAAATGTAAGCAGCTGCAACTGAGTTGGACAATAAACTTGGCAGATGACACTTGCACGCACCTATGCTCACCGTCATAACACGGAAGAGTGTATACCCTCGCTATATTCCCGTCAACTATATCTTCCACATAAAATCGTGATTCCTTTTGTACTTCAGACTGAACTTTACGAAAAGAACTCATGGTGTACAGTCGACTTGCATCCTCCTCAAGTCGGCGTAACATCGTAATTGGCCTGATTGCCTTATGCAATGACTTAAAATCCTCTTCGTATTCCTTGTGACGAAGATCAGCTACTACACGCTCAAAAGTGTGTACAAAATCATGCAGTTTATGTTTGCTGTTCACATATCCCTTCATATATGCATGCATTCGTTCGCAATGTTGAGTGCTTCTAAGCTCTGCCCAAAAATGACCATGAAGATACGTTTGCCACCACATATGTCGGCATGCATAAATCTGTTGTAGCCATCTAATGCTTATGGATCCTGTATGGGTCATTAAAGAAGACCACTCCTCTTCGACTTCTTCACTTGGCCCACTGTTGTACATAAATGACGAAATACGAGCCCGCATTCCCGGATCCTATACACGACAGTTTATGTTCCGACTAAAATGCCAAAGACATAACCTGTGCCTTGACATAACCTGTGCCTTGACAATCGCTTTGTCGGCGTCTGTGACCATGCTAATCAGATGTTTGCCTCCCATCTGTGCATGAGTACGTAGGGGCCAAGTGTAGTCAGCAATGGTTTCATAAGTCATCAAGGCAGACCCAAATACAGTAGTTTGATGATGATGATTCACACCGACGATGATCACCCTTTGCATTCCATATTTGTTCGTCTTGAACGTGGAGTTTACGGCTACGACATCGCTGAATGATTGGTAATCAGTTATTGAGGTACCGTTGGTCCAATATATGCGACTCACTTCATTATTTTCCACAAATGTTTCAAAGGCCATACCAGTCTCACTATTCCTCCTAGAAAGGAGATATGCCAGGACAGAATCACAACGACCAACCACCCAGCAGACTTTTCCTTCAACTTCCGGTTATTGGGTCCTTCATTAGGAAACCGGCACGTGAGTGTCCACCAGATGCGTGTACAACTGGTCGCATAATATCATACTGTTTAAATCCAATGTCAAGCATTCGACAGACAAAAGTCATATCTTCGTCGGAAATGTGGCGCCTTTCTCGCATGAAATATGACAAACCTTCACTCACCATTTCATGATTGTGTTCCAACTGAAATGCAGCCAAATTCCATTGTCCATTAACCTCCACTCTTGCTTTGAAGAAATAGTTGCAACCTCTCTTCACAGATGCTCTAACCCGACTTGTGGCCGTTCACACAGGGGTATCAGAACATTCGCCTTCCCTTGAACAAACCCACTTTTTCATGACGCATTCACTGTTTCTTAGTTTTTGCCGATATCTTTTCCAAACTGAAAACCCATGAACCATCGCATACATTTTAATGAACTCTTCAAATTCTTCGGCAGTACCAAATGACATATTCAACAACTATTCTTCATTCATATCAGTGACTATATTGAAGAAGTCGTTCACATCCTGCTCACCTACATTCACATTAATGAAAAGAATAGGTTATCAATAGATTCGGAAAATAGTATTGGTAATCACTTATTTTGACTTCTTGTCGAACCATAACATAAACGCTATTATTTTTTGGTCCATTTCCAACTTCTGGCCAGCTTACCAACTTCACAAATATGATTCTAAATCTTACAAATCTGACTCAAATTATCTACAATAAGGGAGGAAGCATGTCTTCACCGAATCTCGGCTGATCCGCCTTCAATACACTTTCCATTTCTTCAGGCCACCGAGGAGCGGAAAAAAGATGGTTGCTGTGTTAATAAGTTGGGATTCCACCTGCAGCCGAAGGGGAAAGCTGGGACTACATCTGCAGCCGAACAAGATGAAGCTGTCAGACTACCAGCAGCAGACGAATATCAAGCTGTCACTCCACCTTCAGCCGAACAAGATGAAGCTGTCGGACTACCTACAGCTGAAGAAGATCAACCATCACTCCACATGCAGCCGAAGAGGAGGAAGGTGGGACTCCACCAGCAGCCAAAGAAGAGCAAGCTGTCACTCCACCTGCATCAGAGACGAGGAACTTCTCAGTCCACCTGCAGCCAAAGAAGACTACGGTGTCACTCCACCTGCTGCTGAAGAAGAGGATCGTCTGACTCCACCTGCAGCCAAAGAGGAGGGACGATGACCTGCAGCCGAAGATCTGGG
The DNA here is from genome assembly GCA_029817735.1 of Melastoma sanguineum. Lineage (NCBI taxonomy): Eukaryota > Viridiplantae > Streptophyta > Magnoliopsida > Myrtales > Melastomataceae > Melastoma > Melastoma sanguineum. The sequence goes on along the minus strand of JARUPW010000015.1, from coordinate 382,566 downwards.
ACGATGACCTGCAGCCGAAGATCTGGGACGATGAAATAATGCCAGTTGGGAGGAATCAGGGACGAAGACCCGCAGCAGAATCGGAGGAACCTTGAATGACCGTCTACAGCTGGGACGTACACCTCTGCCTACGGGAGCAACACATCGTCCTGCAGAAGGGTGCAATACATCGTCCTGCAGACGGGTGCAACAACTCCAACTCCAACTACAGACGCAAAAATGCAGACAATTAAATGCGGATCTTGGGGTCAAACTTAGTAAAAATTACGAAACTACCCAGCAATATTAGTAATTACGTTAGTAAAATATTTACGAAGTTGTAATATTTACTAAGAAATTTAGTAATATGTTTAGTAATTTAGAAACGGGAGTAACAAGGTAATTTCACATTGAAATGAGGTTCGAAAATAGGTTCGGTTTCACTGTTCGAATTATTAAATTAATTAGTAAACTACTTGATTTTTAGTAACAGTTTACTAACTTTATTCGTAAAATCATGTAGAAATCAGTAAACATTTACTAAACCCGTAAGACTTTACTAACACTTTTACTAACTCAAAGAGTGTTCTACTAAAAATCACACAAAAATTAGTAAACTATAACTAACAATCGTCTAAAAGAGTACAATAAAAAAGTAGTAAAATTTACTACTATTTTTACTAATTTTGCGTTGACGTTACTAAAACAGAGAAATTTAGTAAAGTCAACGCAAAATTAGTAAAAAAAGTAGTAAATTTTATTACTTTTTTTACTATATTTGAGTTGACTTTACTAAAATAGTGCTTTTTTTAGTAAAGTCAACGTAAATTTAGTAAAAAAAGTAGTAAATTTTACTACTTCTGTTACTAATTTTGCGTTGACGTTACTAAAAAAATGGTTTTAGTAAAGTCAACGTAAATTTAGTAATCTTGTACTGATTTGTATCGTACAAAATTAGTAAAATTTCCATACTTTTTTACTAATTTTGACGGCTTTTTACTAAAAAAGACACTTTTTACTAAATTTTACTACTTTTTTACTAAATTTGCGTTGACTTTACTAAAAATGGTCAACTTTTAGTAAAATTTACTAAATTTCCTTAGTCGTAATTAGTAAACTACGGAATACTTATGTGCACGTATCGTTAGTTGCTTCCGGCGTTTGAGCATGATGAGCAAAATATCCTAACGTCGAGTCAGAAAATTGATTTTTTTTTTCGAATTTAGATTCGGATATTTTTTATGTCAGGAATCAAATTTCTCGTAACTTTAAATTTTGGATTCAAACTCGAACTCGATCACGGATTTTGAAAAAACCAAATCGAGTAATAAAAATTTCGATTCACGTGTTTCTATATTGAGTAAGACTAGTGCTTAAAATTTTCTTTTATTTCATTTACCTCTTTCATTCATCCCATCTCATTTTCTTGATTTATTTATCTATTTCTTGTCCTTCGTCGTCGCTGCCCGTTGCTATTTAACCTTTGCAGCCCCGCTCCTCCGCTGTCGCAGCCCGCCGCTCCTTGTGTGAAGCCCCCGGGAACCCTAGCTTAGGGTTTTATTCCTTTTGGGAAGTTTTGTAGATTATGTTGATTTGAGTGAAGGTAAGATTTAAACTTGAATTTCAGAATATTTAAATATCTGAATTCAGATTCCGAATTATTTTTCAAATTCGAAAATTCAAAATTTACTTAAATAGGATTTGGACTGGAACTTAAAATACTAAAATTCGAAAGTTCGGAATCGGATATCCGAGTTCGGTCCAAATGCTCACCCTACGTTTAAGACATGGATATTTATTTTATTAGCTTTTTAACTACTTTGAGTTTTGACGTACAATGAGTAAGTTCTTTGAGACACTTGTGAAATTTTTGGCCCCAAGGAGGCAGGAGGGTACTTAGTCGTGTTTTAACGTGAGTCGAACAAGTATTTCTGAAAATCGTTGGTTTGAAATAACGATTTGGTTGTGTTTTAAGCTGGGCCGAGCCACTCTCCCCTCATCTGTATGTGCCCTAAATCTCCTAAACCCCCTCCTTCCATGTGCACCCCTCCCGTCCGAAGCACGTAGTTGTCGGATCGATTCTCCAAGACCTCTTCGTTGCTAGATCGAGTCACCCAAACGTCTTTGTGCTGTGTCGTCGATCATTCCGTCAAGTCGGTAGTCTTCCTCTTTATTGTTTTTTGGGTAATTTGTATTGTATCTATTTATTTTCGAGTTGAATCAACTTAATCTCCGAACCATTGTCAAATCTGAGCCTTTCTTGCCCCATTTGGCTTTATATTACTAGTGTTGCTCTTTCAATTGAATGTCTTGCGTGTTAATTGAGACTTCTGAGTAGTGGATATAAAGAGTGTTGATGCCTTATTCTAATGTGTATTTCTAATTAAGTGGATGGTTTCCTTTTGTTTTGAAGGACTGTATTTTTAATGAGTTCTTTTTTACTCTGTTTCATTTTTATTTGTATCATGGCGACTTTAACATGCTCGGTTGGCCTAGAAATCTGAGTATTAGCTATGCAAATTACTTGAGCGAGGCGTTTGTAGCAATTGTATTTGATAGTTTTCATTAGTGACAATTGTCAAGAATTTATGTAGTCTTCCGTTTCTTACTTTATTTTATTTGCATTTTTTTTTTCCTCTCACTGATTTTTTTGTTGTTTCTTGCAAGTGTTAAGTAATTTCAACAGTAGATTCACGAGTGTCATTTGCACAAGAGGACTAGTCATGTCCGCGAAAAAGACAGCCAAGCCAAAGAGGAAATATATCATGAATAAATTGATTGATACACTCTCAGAGCAAGATGTTTGAGTTATGATGAATCATATCATTTTGACGTAATGTCTACAAATTTGAGCGAGAGTTATAATTTTGTTATAAGAGGTGCTCGAAATCTAAATATATTTATATCGATTAAGCAGATTTGATACAATTATGTTGCTTATTAGATCAATAAATGAGATTATGCAAAATGATGCGATACAAATCTGAGAACAATTTGCATCTTCTTGTGCAAATAGAATTTCTAAAACCTTAGAAAAAGCGAAACAATTTTCAAATAATTTTGCTACATTATTAGTTGGGTAGATTTAATGTGAAAACTCCATAAAAGAATCATAACAAAAAGGTTTTTACGAAAACTAGGACATACACTTGTAAAAGATGACAGATTTATCACATACATTGTTCGCATGCTTTACCGTATTTTGCCCACATGCACATTGAAGACACTTAGTATCTAAGTAATTTTATATTTGGGAGTGTCAAAAAATGGTATACGCTTCCAACTCATTTGCTTGTAAAGAGGATTGGTCGGAATTTCAATTTCCAAATGTCAATCCGGACCCTAGTAGAGTTAGACCGCACAACTGTTCAAGATCTACATGTATCCACAGCGAAATGGATTTGAAGGAGATGGCGTGGAAAATAATTGTGGCTTATGTAGGCAGGAATATAATAAGTATCGCAATTGTCCTAGGAAATGAACAGTGTATGTAAGTATAATCACTATGTTGCATAATTCATAATTTGGTTTCTCGTTTATAATAAATTTTTTACTTTTGTAAGATATGCATCTAGGACTACGATTCACGGAAGTTTTGAAGGATCGATATATCATCGTTCAACTACAGCATGGGAAGAATGTTATACGTCGGTATGTTGTATAATTTTGTCACTTTTATTTTAAAACATCACTTGGAGAATACTAACACAATTTTATCTTTAAATTCTATAACAATTTTTTTACTTGTAATACCCCAAACTTTACAAAAGCTTCATAAACAAACAAAATCTTAGGAGGAGAAAAATCTTCAAAATAGGATATATCCTAGGGAACAAGATCTCACAAAATCTGAAAAAATTTAAAGAAATCTAAAAAAATTACACAAAATCACGTAAATCTAATTAAAAAAATAAATAAATAAAGTACTATTAGCTCCATAAAAATAGCGTAAACCTGGACACACTAGGGAGAAAAACAAAGACAATCATCGGAGATGTTCCTTCTCCTAATCTAGGAAACCGAAGGGCAACTCCTCCCACACACATAGAAATCGTCTCCCTCTCCAGCGCTAGTGGGCCAAAGCCTCTTGACCAATCGGCACCTTTCTTTCTGACCCCACTACTGTCACAGCCACAATCCAAGGACCGGCTCTAAGGCAGCCTTCTAACGGGCTACCCGACATTTTTTGTCTTCCCCGGGCGATCCCGGGGCGAGGCAACCCCTCGGCGAGTTTTCAGTCTTTTTACTTACAATCACGCAGCCACTCTTTCACCTTAAAGCATGGCTGACCACCTATTTTGCATGAAAAAAATCGTTCGAAGAATTCAACATGACCGAATCTTGGAAGCCGGAGGAGGCGGAGAACAAGACAAGACGCGGGGGAAGGCATCATTAGAGCGGTCTTGACCGATAATTTTCAGCGAACGAGGTGCTATCTCGGCTGCCTTAGGTACATGAGGGAGGTGCGGGCCTCCCGAATTTTCTTTCTTTTCCGTTTTGGGATCATGCTCCGCTTTTCGCTCATCACCTTCGGACGATCGAGCGAGAGCCCAAGTAAGCTCGATTAAGAATCAACGGAGGATCAATCCCGCTCTCTTCCGCAATGCCTTGACGTCTGAGTCTTGACATCGACCGGGGGAGCATTGGGGGAGTGCGCCTAAAATCCTCGTGGCGTCTGAACCGCCGTCGCGCGCCGCGTGGTCACGAAAGGGTGCGCGTACATCCGGACGGCGACTCTGCTACGGACTCCGCATGTGGATTTCTATTGAAAGCTTTTACATTCAAATTCACATGCAGAGAGGAGTACACTTGTTTGCGCATGTTCTCTGGCTCGGTGACCTTTGTATGTTCTCATGGTTATGTTTTTTACAGCTTTTCTAGGCATGTTTAGGTAAGTCCCTGTACCCGGGACTAGAATTTTAGGGGTCACTGAACGGCACGGCCTCACTGCTTTCTGTGGCTAATAGGCTATGGGCCAAGGCCCGCCTCCCTTTGTCCGAGAGAGGTCTTAGAAACCTCTTCTGAGTTTAGAACTGTATGTTCACTACAGATACTAGACGATGCACGTGCATATGTTTGTTATTAAGTGTCTGCTACTTGCGCGTAGACATGTGTCAGGTATGTTTTGTATGTGATAAGTTGCAACGCTAACTCTGTCCTTTTTGCGACGGTTTGGGTTGGTTACAGGGGTTTCCTCAATTCTTTTCTCCTTTCCTACATCCTTTTACTGCTTTATGGCATCCATATGCATTTATTACTGCATGATCCTTTGTCAACTTACAATTGTTGTTTTATTTGCGCACCAAGTATGTTTGTACAAATCGCATGTGGCATCATATCATGCTAGGATCAAGTATTGGAATGTGTTGGATCGTTCAGGAACACTAAGAGGGGGGTGAATTAGTGTTTTTCACTTTTTCGCCCTTTCTTGGTGTAAGCGGAAGCGTACTGTATCACAGCAGAGCGTTTCTTAGAATGAGAAATACTTTACTGTAACTGTTACGATTTTGTCGAGTAGGTTTTCGTACTAGTGTTGCGCGATCGTAATGGACACAGTGATTTATAGTGGTTCGGCCTTAATTGACCTACGTCCACTTTCCACCAACAAGGTGATTCCACTATATAAAATAATGGGTGCAAAGAGCCCTTGCACTAGGCGTATGTTTCTCTCACAAAGTGAGATTTAGAATCCCGTACAATAGATGATCACTCCTGGCAACGGTCAGCTCATCACACAGTGGACGTCTTCTCGTGTCCAGCAGAATGATGCTTATCCTCAGTAGTTGGTAGCTCAATGGATTCCACACAGCTCGTTGTCGCTTAATATAATCCTGACTTATCAAAGAACACAGACAACGTTATGTTAGAGTATAAATCCTCACAGATAATTCCTTACAATGAAGAATAGCTTCTCAGAGAGTAGCTCGTTTCTGTTTCACAGCGAAGGATTGCTTCAGCACTTAGTCGTTCAGCAGAGGATTTCCACACAGATCTTGTCTCTCCTTAAGATAAGCCTGCACTTGCTTAAGAGACAACCACAAAGTTGAATTACAAAGATCACGAAGATAGAAACCACAAAGATCACAAAGAAAACCACAAAGCCACTTAGAAGGTATCCGTCCTACACTCAGTTCGGACGTGCACGGTTACCACAGCCGTGACTCACTGCACTGCACACCCAGTGCCTAGGGTGGAATTTTCCGATCCGTTGGCTTCCACGCAACCTGCTTTACTAACCCTCTGTATCAGGCGTTCAAGACTTCTGCACAGCACCCCTGTGCTCGGGAGGAACTCTTTCCACTCCGGCGGCGTTCCCAACTCCTGCTCTACCCTGCAGGCACGAGACTTCTGGCGCGCACCCGCAAGTGCGTGTCTAACTGCTCAAACTCCGTAGGCTCGAGACTTCCCTGCGAAAAGACACGACAAGAACGGCTTCTTGCCGATGGGTCAGCAACCGGTTACTGAATTCAGAGCAGGTATTCACTTAGCTTCCCTCAGACGATTTGCCGGCTGCTCGTTGAACGCACGGAGGACACCTAGTCCCTCTCAGACGATCAAAGGATCTGGCCTCAGCCCCTTGACACTCTCACACGCAGCTTGCAAGAGAAAGAACCAGGAGACACTTAGCACCTTCCGCTCTCCGTCGATGCACAAAGCTCACTTAGATCACTTAGACCACTCAGACCACTCAGATGCACAAAGGCAGAGAGAAAATGTCGTCCTAGGTCTGATTATAATGTAGAAAGAAGCATACGGGACGTCCAGGCAATCTTCGAGATTTGTTGCCAAAACTGGCAGCCAGGATTCAGCAACAGTCTGCTCAACATTTGCTGTCCCATAGAAGGAAAGATCCAACGGTAACTTCCTCCATTTGTATCAATTAGATAATTTATTTCCAATCTATATATTATCTAATCATTATCTTATCTAATCGATTGTGATAATCAAATATATTTAATTTGATATTTTCTCCTATTACAGCGAGACGTTGCTGCAGAAGATCAGAGAAATATTTTGTTTCCAAAAATAACAATTGGAAAGGTAATCTCAATATATTTTGTTGCCTAATAGTTTATAATAAGATCATTATGCTACGTTAAACGAACCTAGACATTCAGAATAATTATCTGAAATAGATTAAAATAAATCTTAGAATAAATCGTGATTATTAAAAATATGTTTCCATATTTTCAACATCTATGCGTAATATCGCAGTAACAGCATACTGCAACGCAGTAATATATAACTATGATTCAGCATCGCATTGCTCAAGCTCATCACTAAGAATGAACACATAACTTGTGAAACATTACTACTGACAACCAGTAACGTGTTGCTTAAGTTCATCATCAAAACCAGGTCAACATTCTCCCCCTTTTTGATGATGACAAAATATGGACTTAGGGATCGAGCTTGTGTCTCAACTCCCCCTTAAATCCTTAACTCCCCCTGAACTTATTCTTCTCCCCCTTTTTGTCATATCAAAAAGAAAAAGAAAAAGGATAACAAAGGATAGTTTTATTACTAGTGCAGCAAGAATATGCTAGCACTCAAAAGACAAAGTCAACAGCAGCCAACAGTTGCTGCAATGTATCAAAAAGAAACAGTTTCTAAACATGTTCAGAAGCAGAAGAGCATAGCTCATTCCAGAACAACAGAGCAGACACCTAAAGATAGTGGAGAGTAGCTCAATCCTAAACGGAGGGCATGGCTCAATCCTCGGCATTGTCAAGCAAGGTCTGGACCATCTTTTCCAGGCGGGTCAGCCTCTCAGCAAATCCATCCAGCCTCTCAAGAATGGAGCGCCTGGTGTAGCTTAATTCCTCACAGAGGACCTTTTGCAGCTTAGAAGAGGAAGGGGACTCATCCTTGGATGAAGCAGCTGCTTTCTCACGCTTAGCATAGCGCTGTTTGCCAGATTCAGTTGTGGACTTACCACGGACAGAAGCAGCAATCTCTCGCTTGGTTGGCTTTTTAATGAAAACACCATCCACATGAATATAGCCCATACTGGCGACAGAATTAGCTCCAATAAGCTGAGTAGTCCATGTGTCCATTTGATTTTCAGGAACAACCTGCTCACCATATATCTGCAGCAGGGCAGTAACAATATGTGCGAATGGAAGTGCCCTGGTCTCATCCTGAACACAAGAAGCCATGTGGCTAAATATAACACTTCCCAAATTCACAGGAATACCTCTCTTAAGATGAACCATCAGATTCCAATCTCTTGGCATGACCGTGTCAATGCTGCCAATCCGAGGGGCCAAGCAGGACATTACTGCCTTGTGAAACATCCGGTTGCTGAAACTTAGCCCGGTGTTCTGCAAATATCCGCTGACAGCAACCACCTCACCATCGTTGATGGTCTGATAAGCTTCCAGCTTTCCCTCATTGATCACCCTCAAGTTGTTAACAAGATCATATTCAAAGAGGCGGCACACATCAAACACAGAGAAAACAAAGGTTTTCTCATCTATAAACACCTTGATGAATTTAATGAGAGAATCTTCCTTATGAAAGGTAATATTGGCATAGAATTCCTTGACCTTTGAGATGGAACCGATGCCATCATATTCACAAAAGGATCGCCAGGTCAACCTTTCAAACATCTCAGCAAAGCAGAGCTCATGTTGAGTTAACCAATCAAAGTCTACACGCTTGCATGCAGCAATATTGCGCTTAGTCATGTTTCTATTTGGCATAGTATCATCAGCAAGAATCCGATTTAGCTCAGCCAGAGAAACATACTGATCAACCTTAGGAATAAAAACAGAGAAATCTGCATTTCTCACTTTCTTTTGAATAGGAGAGCCAGAATGCATACCATCCCTTATACCAGCATAAGGTCGCTTCATCCTGGTGCGAGANATTATTAAAAATATGTTTCCATATTTTCAACATCTATGCGTAATATCGCAGTAACAGCATACTGCAACGCAGTAATATATAACTATGATTCAGCAACGCATTGCTCAAGCTCATCACTAAGAATGAACACATAACTTGTGAAACATTACTACTGACCACCAGTAACGTGTTGCTTAAGTTCATCATCAAAACCAGGTCAACAGAATGTCATAACGTTCGAATGACACCCAAGTATGCAGGTTAGCTTCATGGGGTTAATTTCTTTACGCCCAAAAGTTCCAGATCTCCACAATCTTCGCGATTAGCCTCAGAGAAAGAATATTTCCAGTCCAAACTCAAAGGATTGTTTCATCTCATCTACCTCGAGCTGGATTGGGCCCTACTTCAGAACCTTGTTGCACGATGGGATCCATATTCTTACACCTTTCACTTCGGAGATCTAGAGTTGGCGCCATTGTACGAAGAGTATGAGCATTTAGCCGAGATGCATCATCACACCGGGATACTGCCTCTTCCTCGAGTTGACAAACCGAAAGAGTACATAGCGAAACTCCTTTGAATTTCCTCAGCAAACATACTCGACCCGTTTACCCCCCGTGGTGATATCAGCATCAACCACCTAATTGATCTTTAGACAGTACCATACATCACCCGCATGGATGAAGGCCAAGGATCGACATGATCATTCATCCTACTATTTGTTGGAATGATTTTGTATCCATACGAAAAGAAGACGATACATCAACGGGCGGTTTACATCACCAAAGCTATACTGGAAAATTAACTTCAATCTCACCAACATCGTTCGGAGAGCCAGACGATGAAACCAACAAGATCGGGTACATTTAGCCTTGCATTGTTACAAGTTTGGTTTTACACACATCATGGAATCACATGAGATGCATTCACAAGGGAACATATCCCAAGGCTACTTGTCCGTATCGTGGAGCGCGCCCGTTTACCAGCACGCACATTTGCCGGATTCGACGCATTATTCCACTCACTAGAACCTATTGACTTCTACTAGAGGTCCCCTTTCTTTGACACAGACTACGCCATCATTAGCTCCACAAACGGAGACTTTATTATAATCATGCGAATCGGAGGCACTTCGTACTATGCCCCAACTCGAGTCCGACATCAGATAGGAGGAATCCCAAGGATCATATCATCTTCACAACAGCTTTCAGTCAACCTTGATGATAAGGAATCGAATATATCAATTCAAAGGATAATCGTACACATTTTTCAAGTATGGATGACCCTCGCAGAAGAACCATGCGAGCTTCCCCTAGAGCCCAAGGTGGACGACCGTGCGGCTCAGTCTCACCGTTTTTGGAGGAAGCGCAACGCCCCGTGGGACCGTGTTTGATTGTGGACACCTTTATTGGGCCCGCGAGCCCATCCTATATTTTCTTTTGATGAATTTTAATTTGACTTTTATGATAGAGTAGAATTAATCTAATTTGTTTCATTTCCTTTAGGTCAATTTCGTTGTGACATTAATCCAGTCCCTACATTAACACAATCATGTATTACTACATATCATCAATACAAGATGAACTCACAATTGAAGCTAATTCGATTCTCATTTCCATACTCCAAGGTACCAAAATTAATCTGCCGAGGACACGTCCGTTCGAGCTGCGAAGCCGGATGGTACAGATGGCTAGCTCGGGAGTTTCCTCTTCTAATATGACAATGCTCAACACTGGAGCGTCCGAAACGATCGTTCGTCCAGCTCCAATTGCCACCGGGTCTTCGTCGACAGCAATACCCACGGTTTCCATGAAAACTTTCCACTGTTATCTTCCCATGTTCCGTTATTCACCAATTCGGAAATGCAGAGCTCAACAATGCTAACTATTATGCCATTTGTGCCCATTCCACCTGCACCGGCCCGGAACGTTGACAATTCCCTAGGGAATAAGGTGGAATCCCTTTCCGCAGAGCTGTCATCTTTGAAGCCGATGATAGCTGAGTTACTGCAACGGCAACTAACGGTCACACCTCCCGTTACACAGAACCCGTACCTGCCACCCCTGGGTCCTCCGTGCCGACTAACGCATCGTCTGCATTTAACTCCTACTTCACCCCTGTCAGCGGAGTGAGAGCCGTGAATGCACCAGCCTTCAACCCGTATACACCTCCAGACATGGCCGGATCATCTACCGTAACATATCCTTTCATGCCGTCGTACTACTCACAATCATTTGCACCAGGGCCAACTCCCTACTTGCCACCGAGGTTCGGGCCAACTCCCTACCAGTCCACCACTTGGGCCAACTCCTTATCTTCCTGTCGCTACTACAACTGTCGGCTTCGGGATTCCCATACCGATCACAACGCCCTTGGCTCCACATGTGGAATTGGTTGTGTCAAACCCAATAAACCTTAATGCGACCAATGTGCATTCGGTGAACAGCAGTAGGCCGACGCTTTTGAGACAAGGCTCAAGGCTAGGATTGCTCTATGCAAGAAGAAGAGGCTCGTCGTAAGACGAGGATGGAAGAGTGCGTCAATGCCATTTAGGAGCACCGAGCTCACAACTAGGAGTATGCCAACTACCAGGTCCCCCAGATTCATGCCCCGCCAAATTTAAAATGCCCAAATTTGAGAAGTTTCTTGGGAATGACTGTCCGGAGTTACATCTAAAGAACTACTGCCACAAGATTGTTGTGTACCCGGTAGATGATAAGTTCTGCATCGCCATGTTCCAAGAGAGCGTGGCAGAGTCGGCGTTGCACTGGTACTATAATAAGGATTCAAGCCAATGTACAACATTCAAGGAGTTGGCCTTCGACTTCCTCAAATACTACAGTTTTAATGTAGATGTGATACAAGGACCATCGACGATGATACAAGGACCATCGACGCACTATCGACTAGAGTTGTCACTTGTTCATCATCGACTAACTTACACAACGTCGAAGTAAGGGTCTGTCGAAACAAGTCACCATCGAAGTACGGACACGTCGAAGCAAGCCGTCAAAACAGAAGCAACTGCACATCGAATGCAGCTCAAGTTCCCAGATCATTCATGCATTATCCCTTTCATGCATTATCATTTATGTTTGTTGCGTTTCCAATAAGTCATTTATGGTTTGTCCATGAATCTAGCCATGGATGCATCTTGTCGTTCGAAGGATTGCAGCCATAGTACGATTGACAACCTCCGTTTGTCCATCGGTCTGCGGAATGATATGTTGTACTAAAGACGAGTTTCGTTCCTATCTTATGCCACAATGTCTTCCAAAGTAACCAATGAACTTGACGTCTCGATCTGATACGATCGACTTTGGCACTCCATGCAACCTCAGGACTTCTCAAAAGTACATATCTGCTACATTGGTTGTATCATCCGTCTACTAACATGGAATGAAGTGCGCCATCTTCGAGAATCTATCGACCACAACCATGATCGAATCCTTCATCCGCTGCTTTCTTGGCAATCCTAGCACAAAATACATACTTACATGCTCCCAAGGACACTCTAGGACGGGCAGTGTAGTGTAAAGGCCTTGTGGTTGGACTCGGCTCTTTGCCTATTGGCAGATAGCACATCTCGAAATAAGACCTCGCACTTGCTTCTCCATTTGAGGCCAATAGAAATTCTTCTGAAGCATCGACAATGTCTTGTCGACTCCAAAATGTCCGGCTATTCCTCCTCAATGAACTTCTCGAATGAGTAACTCTCTCGTCGAATTCCTGGGAATGCACAATTTAGAATATCGAAATATGAATCCCTTCACCTGATGGAATCGATCGGCGGCCTGATTGGTGCATTGGATGAAAATCCCTCCAAAGTCTTCATCGTCCTTATACAGATCCTTTAGGTACTCAAATCCAATCAACTTTGTTTCCATCGCGGATAGTAGAATCATCTTTCTCGAGAGAGCATCAGCGATTACATTCTTCGCTCCTGGTTTATGCTTCAAGGCAAAGGTGAAAGCTTGTAGAAACTCGACCCACTTTGCATGTCGTCGACTGAGCTTGTACTGACCGTTGATGTTGAGAGCTTTATGGTCAGTGTGTAACACGAACTCTCGAGGCAGCAAGTCATAGCTCCATGTCTCGAGTACTCGAATGATGGCTAGGAACTCCTTGTCGTACGTCGAGTAGTTGAGCTTGGCACCATTGAGCTTCTCGCTAAAGTATACAAGGGGTCTCCCCTCCTGTAATAAGCCTCCTCGAATACCAACTCCTAATGCGTCAATTCGACTTTGAACATCTTCGCAAAGTCGGGTAATGTAAGAACGGGTGCTTCGCTTAGACACTCTTTTAGTCGCTCGAAACTAGCTTGTGCGGCTGAAGTCCACTCGAACTTGTCTCCCTTCAAACATTCAGTGAGTGGGGCTACGATCGAGCTGAAACTTCGAATGAACCTCCTGTAGAACGACGCTAAGCCATGAAAGCTTCGAACGTCATGGAAATTCTTTCGCATCGGTCACTCCTTAATTGCTTCGATCTTGCTTTCGTCGACCTTGATTCCTTCAGCGGATATTACAAAACCAAGAAATATCACACTTGGCTGAAAAAACTCACATTTCTTAATATTTCCATACAGCTTTTCGTCGCGAAGTGTACGAAATACTGTGCGAAGGTGCTCATCATGTTCATCGAGGCTGCTGCTGAGGTGTTTAAACATCGAAAGTATGATAAGAAGGTTGATGTGTTCTCATTCGCAATGATACTTTATGAGGTAATTATTATGTTTATCAAGATTTCAACAAAAATAAATCTGGTTTAGCTTACCGCATTACGAAATACACAGATGATTGAAGGGGATCCACCTCTATCCCATTATGAACCTTATGAGGCTGCTAAGTTCGTAGCAGAAGGTCATCGCCCTATTTTCCGTGCAAAGGGATACATCCCCGAACTACGAGAGTAAGTAGATTCTTCTTATTGATTGAAGAAAAATAGTCCTTATTGTTAGGCAGTGGATAATCTTGATGGTCTTGCCTTACTCCAGATTGTACTGTTTGGTCCTACTAGGAACTGTTAATCCTCAATAGATAATTCTGTCGGGAAATATGTGTGTGATGGGATTAAAAGAAAAACAAGTTTTCGTTAGTGTTCTTAAGGTGTCTGTGCATACCAGGAATGATAGGTCATAAAAAGTGTCTGTGTCTCCATAACAATCAAATGAATTTCTTGTTCAGCTTAACAGAGCAGTGTTGGGCAGCTGACATGAACAAGAGGCCCTCTTTCCTGGACATCCTCAAGAGGTTGGAGAAAATAAAGGAAATCTTGCCATCTGATCATCACCGGAGCATATTCACCACTTGATATTGAAATTTACTTCAAAAGGTACCAGTTTGACGGGTTGTTTACCTGCTGGCTGCACCTCCCAGATCCCTTCTTTAAGTGTAAACTAGCATTATTTGATCTCACTTTTCTTTTCTCGTGGCCGAGTGCTTGCTATTAGATGTGCAACTGGATCGATATAATTTTGGAAGTCCTTGAAAATGACTGCAATTCGCCACTTCCTCCACCCGATTTGAATCTTCTTCTTGTAACCAGCACAGGTACCGCCACAGGAAATACTTTGTAGTTGGTTGTTTACATTCGCTGCAGCAATGGCTTCAGAAGAGTGAAACAGTTCTCTATTATCCCCTGCCATTTGTTGAAGCAAACTGGGTCATTTGTTTGGTAGTGTTCCTCAGCAGTAACTGGCGTTCCTCTTGTGCCTTTTGTTCATCTTCCCCACTTATAAGAAAACAGCATATGTCCTGCCTCTTTTCACCGACACACGTCTTTTGTATTTAAAGGAACATGAATACTTACCTTTCACTAGCTAGCAAGTCGGTGCTCACTTCTCCCTCAGCTGTCACAAGGTTATTATCATGTTCCATGTACCACTTGCTGCGGTAAAACAATGTCTGTCCTAAAGAATGCAACTAATCTGCCGGCTCGACCAATAACCATGAATTTTTAATTACAAGAATAGGAATAAGCTGATCGGTTCCAGGATTCCTGCAAGCAGATCAGATCATTCGACCCTTGCCCGCACGTGCCAGGAGATGACTAACCCGATTAACTGTTAAGTTGATCAAGAAAGAGTCCTCCCAGTTAACCATGTCATCGCGAGAGGCAATCAAGCAAAGAAAAAAAAGCAGCCGATCATATGAGCTTCTTCTTCTCGAAGAATGTCATAAGGTGCCATAGCTGCAAGCCGGCGACCGATAAGCAAATGCAGAGTGAAAGGACGCTCAGACAGGCCATTTTCGAATTTGTGGCTTTGTTCAGATCCTGCATTTCCTCCTCCCTGCACAATGATTAGCACTTCTTTTTTCTTAGGAAAAGGAGGAGTCCCTGGGTAGAAATTCTGAGGAAAAGGGAAACTGCAGCGAGATGCAGTGATCTATTTATTCTTCTAACCTTTCGCGGAGGTAAAACATCTCCTGGTGAATCTGATGGATAGTATCATTCAACTTGTTAAGCTCTATCTCCATGTACTGCCACCACCACCATCAACAGAATCAAATCAGATCATTAGAACACTTGCAACAGTACACAGAGAATTGGAAAGGCACTTCCACATATCTCATAGTCAAATTAAAAATGAAAGAATAGCAGCCTCCGCGCGATACGCATCAGAGATCAGTATATAAATGAAATGACATTTCGGCAGCTTTTTTCGCTATTCATCAACAGACGGTTGAACAAAACTTACATAGAGCTGATTCTTCTTGGCAATGCTAGACCAGTCCTTCGCTGCAACACCAGTCTTCCAGTCGAAATCCATGCTCATACTGATGACCGGATCATGATTAGGCACCGAGAAGCACACCATGTAGTCCCCTGCCTCAATTGCGGTGAAGGCAAACTGACCGGTGGTCACAAGCTCGAAAGTATGGTAACTATTGCCACGGGGAGACGTAACCTAAGTATTTCCAAACACATGATCCACACAATTGATAAGAACACGGGGAATGCCGTGGAGATTCACAAAAAATATCATTAGCTATGATCGGTGGTACCCTGAGGCTGATCCTATGGGAATCATCGAGGGGGAGGGTATCGGAAGGGTTGATGACGGAAAACTTGCCGACGGTCATGGCGTTGCTCCTCATGTCATCGGATATGCACTTGGTTTGACCCGAAGGCAGGTCGAACCTCAGGGATTGCACCTTCGTGGACAGGAACCACACGACCAATGCCATCGTCACGAGGGATCGTGAAGGGATCATCTTTCAAGAGGGTTTTTCCGCGAGGGCACAAAACGAAATCTCAACAAAAGAGAGATTGGAACGAAGGTAACTTCAGTTAAGTTTGCCACGCCATTTTAGGGGGGGGGGGTCGATTTTTACTTGCTCTCTATTTTCCATAATGAACTATAAGAAGAATATAATTCAAATATTATAAATAAATAAAATGAAGAATTATTCATAGTTTGTTATTAAAATGTAGTAATGCTAAGAGAAAGAACTCCTCCTAAACAAACTGGAAGAGAACAAGCAAGAACTACTGGAAATATATGCACCCGTTGTTCCCTCAGAAGGAGGGCATCCCTGCAACTTTTCGCAGTTTCTCGTAAGACACCCAGAGTACGAATTGCCAAGGACCCAGCCTTGCAGTTTCTCGTAGGAAATGGAAAAGCGAAAAATGCCACTCCAGGCATAGATTATACATCATTCATTGACAAAAGTTAATTTGTGTTATCACCTTGAACCTCAAAGGCATTATGATAGGAAATGTAGATCAGCTTTATGTTCAACATGATTTGTCGCAAATTATTACGCGCAATACCTAGAAAAAACATGCTTTGAAGAAGAAGGGCTCTGTTGGATCGTTTATGTACACTAAGAGGGGGGTGAATTAGTGTTTATCACTTTTTCGCCCTTTCTCGGTGTAAGCGGAAGCGTACTGTATCACAGCAGAGCGTTTCTCAGAATGAGAAATACCTTACTGTAACTGTTACGATTTTGTCGAGTAGGTTTTCGTACGAGTGTTGCGCGATCGTAATGGACACAGTGATTTATAGTGGTTCGGCCTTAATTGACCTACGTCCACTTTCCACCAACAAGGTGATTCCACTATATAAAATAATGAGTGCAAAGAGCCCTTGCACTAGGCGTATGTTTCTCTCACAAAGTGAGATTTAGAATCCCGTACAATAGATGATCACTCCTGGCAACGGTCAGCTCCTCACACAGTGGACGTCTTCTCGTTTCCAGCAGAATGATGCTCACGCTCAGCAGTTGGTAGCTCAATGGATTCCACACAGCTCGTTGTCGCTTAATATAATCCTGACTTATCAAAGAACACAGACAACGTTATGTTAGAGTATAAATCCTCACAGATAATTCCTTACAGTGAAGAATAGCTTCTCAGAGAGCAGCTCGTTTCTGTTTCACAGCGAAGGATTGCTTCAGCACTTGTTTGCTCAGAAGAGGATTTCCACACAGATCTTGTCTCTCCTTAAGATAAGCCTGCACTTGCTTAAGAGACAACCACAAAGTTGAACCACAAAGATCACGAAGATAGAAACCACAAAGATCACAAAGAAAACCACAAAGCCACTTAGAAGGTATCCGTCCTACACTCAGTTCGGACGTGCACGGTTACCACAGCCGTGACTCACTGCACTGCACACCCAGTGCCTAGGGTGGAATTTTCCGATCCGTTGGCTTCCACGCAACCTGCTTTACTAACCCTCTGTATCAGGCGTTCAAGACTTCTGCACAGCACCCCTGTGCTCGGGAGGAACTCTTTCCACTCCGGCGGCGTTCCCAACTCCTGCTCTACCCTGCAGGCACGAGACTTCTGGCACGCACCCGCAAGTGCGTGTCTAACTGCTCAAACTCCGTAGGCTCGAGACTTCCCTGCGAAAAGACACGACAAGAACGGCTTCTTGCCGATGGGTCAGCAACCGGTTACTGAATTCAGAGCAGGTATTCACTTAGCTTCCCTCAGACGATTCGCCGGTTGCTCTTTGAATGCTTCGAGGACACCCAGTCCCTCTCAGACGATTCAAGGGATCTGACCTCAGCCCCTTGACACTCTCACACGCAGCTTGCAAGAGAAAGAACCAGGAGACACTTAGCACCTTTCGCTCTCCGTCGACGCACAAAGCTCACACAGACCACACAGACCACACAGATGCACAAAGGCGGAGTTTTCTGTCATCTCTGGTCTGTTTATAAAGGAGAAGGAGGACGGAAATCGTCTAGGCAATCAACAAGATTTATTGCCAAAACTGGCAGCGAAGACACAGCAACAGTCTGCTCAACGACTCACTGTGCCATAGAAGGAAAATCTCAACGGTAATTTCCTTCACATATATTAATCAGATAATTGATTTCCAAACATAATTATCTGATCATAATCTTATCTTAACAATTACGATTAGCAAAGATATTCAATCTGATAATATCTCCTACTACAGCGTATCGTTGCTGTAGAATATCAGAAAGATATTTTGTTTCCAAAAGTAAAACTTGGAAAGCTAATCTTAATATATTTAGTTGCCTAAGTACTTAAGATAAGGTCAGTAGGTTACATTAAACGAACCTAGACGTTCAGACAAATAATCTGAAATAGATTAAAATAAATCTTAAAATAAATCGTGGTTATTAAAAATATGTTTCCATATTTTCAATGTACATGCGTAAAATCACAGTAACAGTGTACTGGAACGCAATAATATATAACTGCTACTAGCTGTGGTTCAGCAACGTATTGCTCAAGCTCATCACTAAGAATGAACACATAACTTGTGAAACATTATTACTGACCACCAGTAACATGTCGCTTAAGTTCATCATCAAAACCAGGTCAACATTCTCCCTCTTTTTGATGATGACAAAATATGGACTTAGGGATCGAGCTTGTATCTCAACTCCCCCTTAAATCCTTAACTCCATCCTTAACTCCCCCTGAACTTATTCTTCTCCCCCTTTTTGTTATATCAAAAAGAAAAGAGGATAACAAAGGATAGTTTTATTACTAGTGCAGCAAGAATATGCTAACACTCAAAAGACAAAGTCAGCAGCCAACAGTTGCTGCGATGCATTAAAACGAAACAGTTATTAAACAAGTTCAGAATTAGAAGAGCATAGCTCATTCTAGAACAACAGAGCAGACATCTAAAGATAAAGGAGAGTAGCTCAATCCTAAACGGAGAGCATGGCTCAATCCTCAGCATTATCAAGCAAGGTCTGGACCATATTTTCCAGGCGGGTCAGCCTCTCAGCAAATCCATCCAGCCTCTCAAGAATGGAGCGCCTGGTGTAGCTTAGTTCCTCACAGAGGACTTTCTGAAGCTTGGAAGAAGAAGGGGACTCATCCTTGGATGAAGAAGCCGCCCTCTCACGTTCAGCATAGCGTTGCTTGCCAAGTTCAGCTGTGGACTTGCCACGGACAGAAGCAGCGATCTGTCGCTTGGTTGGTTTCTTGACAAAAACACCATCCACATACTGGTAGCCCATACTTGCTACAGAGTTAGCTCCAATAACCTGAGTACTCCAGGTGTCCATTTGATTCACAGGAACAATCTGCTCCCCATAGAACTGCAGCAATGCAGTGATAACATGCGCAAATGGAAGTGCCCTGTTCTCGTCCTGAACACAAGATGCCATATGGCCAAATATCACACTTCCCAAGTTTACAGGAATACCTCTTTTAAGATGAACCATCAGATTCCAATCTCTTGGCATGACAGTGTCGATGCTGCCAATCCGAGGGGCCAAGCAAGACATTACTGCCTTGTGAAACATCCGGTTGCTGAAACTCAGCCCGGTGTTCTGCAGATATCCGCTGACAGCAACCACCTCACCATCGTTGATGGTCTGATAAGCTTCCAGCTTTCCTTCACTGATCACCCTCAGGTTGTTAACAAGATCAGATTCAAAGAGGCGGCAGACATCAAACACAGAGAAAACAAAGGTTTTCTCATCTACCAACACCTTGATGAATTTAATGAGAGAATCTTCCTTATGAAAGGTAATATTGGCATAGAATTCCTTGACCTTTGAGATGGAACCGATGCCATCATATTCACAAAAGGATCGCCAGGTCAACCTTTCAAACATCTCAGCAAAGCAGAGCTCATGTTGAGTAAACCAATCAAAGTCTACACGCTTGCATGCAGCAATATTGCGCTTGGTCATGTTTCTATTTGGCATAGTATCATCAGCAAGAATCCGATTTAACTCAGCAAGAGAAACATACTGATCAACCTTAGGAATAAAAACAGAGGAATCTGCATTTCTCACTTTCTTTTGAATAGGAGAGCCAGAATGCATACCATCCCTTATACCAGCATAAGGTCGCTTCATCCTGGTGCGAGAAGCGATACCCAGAGAAGAGCGAATCGAAGGATTCTGAACAGAGCCGATCACCTCCACATTTTCATCCTCGTCAGGAGTCTCTTCAGCCAAAGAGTCCTGTTCATCGGCGCTCTGGAAATCCTCAGGATCCTCAGCGCTTTTCTTGCCTTTTTCGGCTTGAGTCTCCGCGTCAGTAGCAGGGGAGTTTGCTGCTTTGGGTGACGCAGAAGTAGACTTGGTAACCGCCTCAGGTGGAGCGGTTTCCTCCTCAACAACGAGGGTTTTCTCCTTAGCACCCTCAGGTTCGCCAAAAGTGGTGGCATCACCAGTCGAAGCCACATTGTCCTTGGCAGGAACCGCAACAGGTGTCTCCTTAGTCTCAGTGACCACCGGAACAGGGGTTTGCATCATCAAGAGCTCCCCCTCAGTAACTGACGGAGGCTCCACAGCAGGTAGTTGCTGGGCAGAAGCAGCCACAGCCTGTGACCGTTTCTTAGGAGTTCCCTTGCCCTTTCCAGATTTCGCGGATTTGGGTGCCATTTTCGGAGGAGAAATGGAGAAGAAGGAAGAGGGTCGAGGTTGAAGAAGAAACGAGGGAAGTTAGGGATTTGAAAAGAAACCGTAGGTAGTTTTAGTTTTTATAGAATATTGAAAAGAGAAAAGAAGGAAATAAAAGATATAGAAATTTGGTTGGTGCCCCATGAATATCTCTGCATTATTTTTAGGAATTTTAGACTCCTATCGAAAATTTCTCAACATAATTAGATGAAAATGTTATCATCTCAGATATTGGGATTACATATCCCTAACTCACTTCGTAAATATTCAAACCTTTCCTTGTCAAGCGGTTTAGTAAGAATATCAGCAAGCTGTTGCTCAGTATTTACATACTGAATATCAATTTTACCGCTTTGTACATTATCACGTAGAAAGTGATGTCTTAACTCAATATGCTTAGATCTTGAGTGATAGACAGGATTTCGTGATAAATTAATTGCACTTGTGTTATCACACATTATTGGAATAGAATCAAAATGAAGATCATAATCTTCAAGTTGTTGTCGCATCCATAGTAACTGCGCACAGCAACTAGCTGCTGAGACATATTCAGCCTCTGCTGTGGATAAAGCGACAGTCGTCTGCTTCTTAGAGAACCAGGAAATAAGCATATTTCCAAGTAGTTGACAAGTGCCAGACGTGCTTTTTCTATCAATACGACATCCAGCATAGTCAGCATCAGAGTATCCTATAGGATTCAGCAATGATCCTCTAGGGTACCATATGCCTAAGCTGACAGTTCCTGCAAGGTATCTAAATATCCTTTTAACTGCAGCAAGGTGTGACTCTTTTGGAGCAGACTGATATCTAGCGCATAAGCATACGCTAAACATGATATCAGGTCTCGAAGCAGTAAGATAGAGTAATGACCCTATCATGCTTCTGTAAAGTTTGGAATCAACTTCCTTTCCTCCTTCATCCTTTTCAATTTTGGTATTGCTACCAATAGGAGTTGACAAAGGTTTAGCATGCTGAAGCTCAAATTTCTTGAGCAACTGTTTGCTGTATTTTTCTTGATGGATAAAAATTCCATCTGCTGTTTGTTTAATTTGAAGTCCAAGGAAGAAAGTAAGTTCTCCCATGAGACTCATTTCAAATTCTCCTCTCATAAAGTTAGAGAATTCGGTACAAAGTTGTTCATTAGTTGAACCAAATATGATGTCGTCCACATATATTTGAGCGACTAAAAGATCAGCATCATGTTGCTTCAGAAACAAGGTTGTATCGATCTTTCCACGCCTATATCCCTTTGCTATAAGAAAGGAACTAAGCTTTTCGTACCATGCTCGCGGAGCTTGCTTAAGCCCATACAAAGCTTTAGAGAGCTTATAAACATGATTACGATACTTTGGATCGGTGAATCCAGGAGGTTGTTCAACATAGACTTCCTCTTTTAGATCACCATTTAGGAAAGCACTTTTCACATCCATTTGAAATAACTTGAAGTTATTATAGCAAGCATATGCTAGAAGTAAGCGTATTGCTTCTAGACGTGCCACTGGGGCGAACGTTTCATCATAATCGATGCCTTCTTCTTGTGAGTAACCTTTAGCTACAAGTCTGGCTTTATTCCTTATAACATTTCCAGACTCATCAAGTTTATTTCGATAAACCCATTTTGTTCCAATAATGGAACGATCATTGGGTCTAGGTACTAAACTCCAAACTTCGTTTCTCTCAAATTGGTTCAATTCCTCTTGCATAGCAAGAATCCAATTAGGGTCATCAAGAGCATCATCAATGCCTTGAGGTTCATCTTGAGAGATAAAAGCAGAGTATTCACAGTACAAACTTGCTGTATTGCGGGTTCGCACTCCTGTGTGCAAAGAACCTATTACTTGATCAATAGGATGTCTTTTCTTATATAACGAAGGAACACGATTCTCAATTTGAATATCCTGGAAATCACCAGAAGCATTTTCAGTGTGTGCAGCAGGCACTTGCTGTACATCTGCTACAGTGTTTCCGTTCGGATTATTGTCAGCAATCATTTGCTGGGAGGTTTCATTTGATGCTGTTGTTGAGGATTGTGCTGCTGCTTCCACAGCAACTTCCTCCTGTGTCGGAGAATCATCAATTTTAACATTGATAGACTCTTCAACAGTTAGAGTTCTTTTATTAAAAACTCTATATGCTTTGCTCGTTAGGGAGTATCCTAAGAATATGCCCTCATCAGATCGAGCATCAAACTTTCCGACACCATCTTTGATGGGTCTCAAGATATAGCACTTACTTCCAAATGGATGAAAGTATGAGATATTAGGCTTTCTGCCTTTATATAACTCATAAGGAGTTTTACCTAATGAGTGTCTCAAATGAATACGATTTGAGATGTAGCATGCTGTGCTTACAGCTTCAGCCCAAAGATTTTTAGCAACCTCACTTTCCAGCAACATGGTTCTCGCCATGTCTTGTAAGGTTCGATTCTTTCGCTCTACAACTCCATTTTGCTGTGGAGTGTATGGAGCAGAGAAATTATGGTTAATACCATATTCTTCACAAAAAGAAGTAAAGTCATGGTTTTCAAATTCGGTACCATGATCCGTTCTTATGCTTCTTAGAGAAACACCTTTCTCATTTTGAAGTTGTTTGACTAACGTTTCAAAGGTTGCAAACGCATCACTTTTGTGAGCTAAGAATTTAACCCAAGTGAATCTGGAGAAGTCATCTACCACAACTAATCCATAACGTTTACCTCCAAGACTTTGAGTTCTTGTTGGACCAAATAAGTCCATATGAAGTAATTCAAACGGAGCTTTGCTTGAAATCATATTTTTACTTTTAAAGGATACCTTTGTTTGTTTGCCAATAGAACAAGCTTTGCAAACCTGATCATTGTCAAACTTGATTTTAGGCAATCCCTTAATGATGTCCTTTTTGACAAGTTTGAACAGCAAATCGTAGTTAGCATGTCCCAACTTTCTATGCCACAGAGTAGCTTCGTCCTTAACGGACAAGAGACAATTTTCTCCAGCGGAGATGTTCTTAAAGGACAGGATATAGATGTTTTTCTTGCGTTCACCAACGAAGCAAGTGACACCATCCCGTGAAACGTTACATGTTCTCTCATTGAAAGAAACATTGTAACCTTTATCGCACAATTGGCTGATACTAATCAAATTGAGTTGGAGGCCTTTAACATAAAGAACTCCTTCAATGGTTAGGGAGTTAGAACAGCAAATGGTTCCTGTTCCTTTAACCATCCCTTTTCCATTATCACCAAAAGTGACAGCACCACCATCCTGGAAAACCAGTGTGGAGAATAAGGAGACATCTCCTGACATGTGCCTCGAACAGCCACTATCTAAGTACCATACATGGTCCTTAGCAATGGACTTGAAGCATCCCTGGAATAGAGAAAGAAATTAAGTAAGTCGTTGCTTCCATTTAACAATAGAACCATCAACTTTAGAAGTAATGCCAATCATGTCATTTCGCCGCACGTGGCAATTTTTAATGAAATTATCCGGCTTTCTACAATAGTAACAAAGCCTAGGTAACCTTTGAATAATAAAATGAGACTCGCCATTCCTAACATGAGGGGGAACATATTTCCCATGTCGTGAATGTTTCTCATATCCAGAATCATGCATCTCATGCATACATAAATCAGTTTTGTTGTTTACAGCATCAAGTTGCTGCTGCAGCTCCTCAATCTTTGATTTGGATCGAGAAAGTTGCTTTTCCACTTTCTTAGCCTTTGCTGATAAATCTTCCCTAAGAGAAGCGTTCTCAGCACTTAAGAATTTATTTTCCTTCTTAAGAGCTTTACTAAAATTTTAGTAAAGTCAACCAAAATTTAGTAAATTTAATACAATTGAATAGTACAAAATTAGTAAATTTTACATATTATTTTACTACTTTTATCGACCTTTTACTAAATAAAATGAACTTTTTAGTAAAATTTACAAATTTTTTTACTAATTTTGTCGTCCTTTTACTAAAAAATGTGATTTTTTAGTAAAATTTACTAAAAATTTTTTAAACGAAATTAGCAAACTACGTAACCGTTACGTGGACGTATCGTTAGCCGCTTGCGTATTTATTGGTATTGTACCACCCTTTACGCTTTCTTATTACATAAGCTCCAATTATATGGGGGGTTTGCATTTCTGCGAGCCAAACAGCTCAGAAGAACTTTACAAGATACAGCGGAAGACTGAACATGACAAGAGATGATAACAAGACAAAGTTCTTCTCATAAGAGTAGACATGATACAAGAAAAACTTTTAGACAAGATAAGTGACAGCAGAATTACAAAGATTACAAAAGCTGCACTTGAACAACATGGAAAATAAGAGGAATACAGCGGAAAACTAACAGTACATAAACAAAGACACTTTCTAAGGTACCAACAAAGATAAGTCCTGTACTGGCTAAATTGTTTCAGTTTGTGCCAGCCTTCTTGGACATGATCAGGATAAGCATTGATCCAAAAATTCTCTTCAGGTTTGGATTCTATAAGAAAATGAAAATGAGTTTCAACCTGGTTGAGAATAGTCTTTGTGGACTTGTACTCAAGATATTGATCAAGCTGTTTAATACGGAGTTTGATATCCCTAATAAAAGACGGATTCCTCCAAGAATAAAGATTCATTTCTCTATTGACAAATTCTCTAATATGATGATAGCGGATTCTCCTACTTAGAGGAAAAAGCGGTCTACGTAATTGTCTCATTTAAGGAAGTCTGATTTTTTTACTTACTACCAATATCAAGCCTTGACCGGTGCCTGGCAGCCTTCCTGGCTATAATGGCGATTGGTCCTCGTGGGAGAAGCTGGTAGCTTTACAGTATAACACAGACGTTCGTTATCAAAGACAATAACTAAGACAACCGTTTTTCTAAGCAAGTAGAATAAACATCATCATAAGAAAGAAAGCATTAGAGCAAGAATCTTTAAAGTAAGGAAGATACCATACTATCAAAGGGAGATGATGCAGCAAAACAAACAGCTTGAATGATAACAAGATAGGGTGAAAATAGAAAAGATTTTGTGTTTTCGGGGTTTTCTGAATGTTTTTGGAGTTTTTGTTTTTCTGAATGTTTTTGGGTTTATCAAAGGTAGAGAGGTATTTTTGGAAGAGGTTCGAGAACTAAGACACTACTACCGTAGCTATTGCCCCTAAAGAACTTAGAAACTCATGGATAGAGAAGACTCAAAGTGTATTACTTAAGACTTGGTTCCAGCTCTACCTTGTGCTATGGCTGAGTGGGGGTATTTATAGTTACAGCGAAGAAATGTAACTTGGTTGTGATTAGGCCACGTAGCCTTATCATCTTTGTACAAAGAAGTCAAAAAGTCTGAAAAGACTAAAGCTAGAAGTGACTAAAAGCTAAAGCTAAAGTTAGCTTGTCATCTTGCACCGGCCTTATCTCAAAGGAATCTTGGGCCAAAATTGTCAAAAATGGTGGTCTTGTCTTGTCTCCTTATCTTCATCTTTCCTTCACATGGGCGGCTTCAATTTCTCGGTCTTTTTCCATGTGGGTCCTCGTCTCTTGGGTCATAATCTTGACGCTTGTTGCTTGAGGACGATCCTGGGCCTGTGTTTGATAGTCCAGGCCTGTCTTCTAGATCAACAATTCTTAAGAAGTCTTGGGCCATCTTGTCCCAATATTCTTGCTTCTGTCTATGTATCCAGTGAGCACGCTGGAGTTCTTGTATATGATCTTGGTCTGTGTCTCTTATGCGGGCTTGTCGGATCTCTTCAAAGGTCAAATAAGTAAAACCATTTTCCTTGCATAACCTTTGTTTTAGAAGTTCTTTGTTGGCTAAGGAAGCTTCCCACTCTGAAAAACTGGCGTTTATACAAAACGTTAGGGAGTGAGGAAGACAAGCAAAATCATCAACTGTATTGATAGAAACTAATGCTTGTAAGTTCAAATCATAATGCCAACATCTACGAAACAGATAAGTTGAGTATGGAGTAATGTCTGGCCATTTGCTGTATCTGTCTCTGTGTATCTCACGCCATGATTGCCATTGAATTAGTGGTGCGAACTAAGATATTACTTCTGCGAGATTAGAATGTGGTCTTCCACGAGGTTCTGGACGGTTTTCCAAATATTGAAGTATGTCTTCTGTAGGAAATTCTAAAGCAACTGTATGAGTATGAAAGAAATACCATAGAAACCATTTTAATTCCTCTGGAAAAATGTCTTGAGGCTAGATTGGAATAGTCTGTAAGAATGGATATGTTGGATGTAGTCCTTCTGTAGGAAACATCATTTGTCCGTATCTTCTAAACATAAGAACCAAGTATTTTTTTCATCATCTGCGAAGATTGGAGTAGCAAAGCATCAATATGATCAAATCTGGTTAATTCTGGAGGAAGCATAGCAAAATCATGTGGATTAGTATGTCCGTTGGTAAGAATGCTAGTTGTGGACATAGCCTGCAACTTTAGCGTTTCTAGCAGATTTGGATGTGCTACATCAAAGGGTCTAGATAGAAAGTCTGCAACGACATTGGATGTACCTTTGATATGTCTGACTGTAAAAGAACATTGTGAAAACCATTCTGCTAACCTTAACAGCTGTGCGTTAGGAATCTGCTTCTGCTTAAACTTAAGCATAGAGCTGAAGGAAGATAAGTTAGTTTCAATAATGAAATGGTATTCAACCAAATGAAATTCAAACTTCTTGATTCCATATTTTACTGCAAGTATTTCCTTTATGGTTGAATGATAGTGCTGTTCTGCCTGATTGAATTTTCCTGACTTGTAGGCATAAATATGTTTTACCTAATGACTTATACTGGCCAGCAGTTCTTTTAGAAGAAAGGGAAGGTAAAAAACATATTTGTGCCTACAAGTCACGAAAATTCAATCAGGCAGAACAGCACTATCATTCAACCATAAAGGAAATACTTGCAGTAAAATATGGAATCAAGAAGTTTGAATTTCATTTGGTTGAATACCATTTCATTATTGAAACTAACTTATCTTCCTTCAGCTCTATGCTTAAGTTTAAGCAGAAGCAGATTCCTAACGCACAGCTGTTAAGGTTAGCAGAATGGTTTTCACAATGTTCTTTTACAGTCAGACATATCAAAGGTACATCCAATGTCGTTGCAGACTTTCTATCTAGACCCTTTGATGTAGCACATCCAAATCTGCTAGAAACGCTAAAGTTGCAGGCTATGTCCACAACTAGCATTCTTACCAACGGACATACTAATCCACATGATTTTGCTATGCTTCCTCCAGAATTAACCAGATTTGATCATATTGATGCTTTGCTACTCCAATCTTCGCAGATGATGAAAAAAATACTTGGTTCTTATGTTTAGAAGATACGGACAAATGATGTTTCCTACAGAAGGACTACATCCAACATATCCATTCTTACAGACTATTCCAATCTAGCCTCAAGACATTTTTCCAGAGGAATTAAAATGGTTTCTATGGTATTTCTTTCATACTCATACAGTTGCTTTAGAATTTCCTATAGAAGAAATACTTCAATATTTGGAAAACCGTCCAGAACCTCGTGGAAGACCACATTCTAGTCTCGCAGAAGTATTATCTTGGTTCGCACCACTGATTCAATGGCAATCATGGCTTGAGATACACAGAGACAGATACAGCAAATGGTCAGACATTACTCCATACTCAACTTATCTGTTTCGTAGATGTTGGCATTATGATTTGAACTTACAAGCATTAGTTTCTATCAATACAGTTGATGATTTTGCTTGTCTTCCTCACTCCCTAACGTTTTGTATAGATGCCAGTTTTTCAGAGTGGGAAGCTTCCTTAGCCAACAAAGAACTTCTAAAACAAAGGTTATGCAAGGAAAATGGTTTTACTTATTTGACCTTTGAAGAGATCCGACAAGCCCGCATAAGAGACACAGACCCAGATCATATACAAGAACTCCAGCGTGCTCTCCGGATACATAGACAGAAGCAGGAATATTGGGACAAGATGGCCCATGACTTCTTAAGAATTGTTGACCTAGAAGACAAGCCCGGACTATCAAACACAGGCCCAGGATCGTCCTCAAGCAACAAGCATCAAGATTATGACCCAAGAGATGAGGACCCACATGGAAAAAGACCAAGAAATTGAAGCCGCCCATGTGAAGGAAGGATGAAGATAAGGAGACAAGACAAGACCTCCATTTTTTACAATTTTGGCCCAAGATTCCTTTGAGATAAGGTAGGTGCAAGATGACAAGCTAGCTTTAGCTTTAGCTTTTAGTCACTTCTAGCTTTAGTATTTTCAGACTTTTTGACTTCTTTGTACAAAGATGATAAGGCTACGTGGCTTAACCACAGCCAAGTTACATTTCTTCGTTGTAATTATAAATACCCCCACTCAGCCATAGCACAAGGCAGAGCTGGAACCAAGTCTTAAGTAATACATTTTGAGTCTTCTCTATCCATGAGTTTCTATGTTCTTCAGGAGCAATAGCCACGGTAGTAGTGTCTTATTTCTCGAACCTCTTCCGAAAACACCTCTCTACCTTCGATAAACCCAAAAACATTCAGAAAACCAAAAAATCCAAAAACATTCAAAAAATCCAAAAACCCAAAAATCCTTTATTCATGTTTTCATGTTTTGTTTCTTATATGTCTTATGCTCTTAGTATTTCTTGTGCTTAATCTTTCCAAGCGATTCTTTTTCCTGAAACCTGATTGAAGGTAATAACTTTTCTATATATCTTTGCTATTTGGTTAAGGTATCTTGTTGTTGGAAGTTGTTTACTTGGCAAGGTAACATCTATTGAGCCGTAAAGCTACCGCCTTCGGAAGTTGTTTACTTGTCGCTTAAGCCAGGAGGGCTGTCAGGCACCGGTCGTGGCTTGAACTTAGTTGTAGGTAAAGAGATGAGACCTCCGCCAAGGAGACGCTGCCTATGCAGGCCACCTTTTCCTAATAGTTGGAGGTTATATAGACACTTTATTGTCTTAATCGATAGGGAAAGAGAACAGCCAGCATGGAATTGTCCCAAACACCTAAAACGCATCCATTTCTACATCCAATGGCTGAATAGGTACATAGAGCGTAAGACTATAAAATGCATTATAAAAAAGGTCCATGCACATCTTGCCTTTGATCTTTCAGATGTCCCTAATAAGAATTGGTACCTCTGTCCTTATGACGAACCATACACCCGTTGCTGGAAAAAACTCCAAGAGCACATCCAGTACCGTAGGTTCCTTATTTGGTACCATAAAAGTTATCTTTATTGGAACTCTGTTTAAATCTTCCACTGTATTCCTCTTATTTTCCATGTTGTTCAAGTGCAGCTTTTGTAATATTTGTAATTCTGCCGTCACTTATCTTGTCTAAAAGTTTTTCTTGTATCCTGTCTACTCTGATGAGAAGAACTTTGTCTTGTTATCATCTCTTGTCATGTTCAGTCTTCCGCTGTATCTTGTAAAGTTCTTCTGAGTTGTTTGGCTCGCAGAAATGCAAACCCCCCTTGGTATCAGAGGCCGTGTTCATTTCAAAATCCATCCCCGTGTTCATTCTGAAGTTCATTCCCGTGTTCATATTTCCACCCGTGTGTTTTCTATCTTTTTTCAAAGAGGAGGAGAGAATAGAGACTAAGTACTCTACCTAAGGTTATTGCCCTGTGCCTCACCAATCATGGATAACTCAGTAGTCCTAAGTGCCCGATATATATATATATATATAATTTCAAAATGGCCTGAAATCACGATGTAACTCGCTAGGAGTGACTCGCGTTAGTAAAATGGTATTTAGTTTAGGGATTAAAAATCTTTTAATAGGAAATCTGGTTTTTAAAAACACTATTTTTTTAAAAAAATTCTTTTTGTTAATTCTGGTTTTGGTGATGCATTTAAGCAACGTCTTGTTGTTACGCTTGGTCATTATACATTTGGAAATAAATATTTCTTTTATTTTGAAATAATTCAGAATATATCACCAGATATCTTAATAAAACAAAATATTTTATTATAGAAATCTCTTATCACTTACGCTGTGAAGAGGTAAAATGTCATTGATTATATTTGATTTTAATAACTCTGATAATATTATCATTATCATTAGGTTAGTTAACTTATAAAACATAGATTAATCAAGCTTTTGAGAACTTACCTTCTCGGGCGTAGCGATAGTTGGGGAGATATCTGTTAAGACTTGTGTGTAGTTTTGGAAACAAATCAAGGGAATTTTCCTAATGAACCTGGACACCTCTCACGCTATTTTCCCCATAAAAGTTAGACTAGGCTATGAGACCAAAGTGCCTTCATGTGTCTGAGTAGTATGTGTGGTTGTCCAAAGCCTGTGTGATCTGTGTGAAGCTTTGATGATCTGTGTGAGCTGTGTGATCGACGGAGAACGGAAGTGCTAAGTGATCGTCTGGTTCTTATCTTCACAACTCCGTGCGAGTGTGTGAAGGGCTGTGTGCTACCTTGATCGCCGTGAGAGGGACTGTGTGTCCTCAGTGCATTTAACGAGCTGCTAGCGAATCGTCCGAGAGAAGCTAAGTGCATGCATGTTCTGATTGCAGTAACCAGTTGCTGACTGAACGCCGTCGGAGTGGAAAGAGGTCCTCCCGAGCACAGGAGTGTTGCGCAGAAGTCTCGACCTCTTAATACAGAGGGACAGTAGAGCAGGTTGCGTGGGAGTCGTCGGAGTTGAAAATCCCACTATAGACACTGGGTGTGCATTGCAGTGAGTCACGGCTGTGGTAACTGTGCACTTCTGAATTGAGTGTACGACGAATACCTAGACTTCGATATGTAAGAAATCAGGTTCTCCTGTGTAAGGGACCAACTTTTTATTTTGTTTCTTTCATGTTCTAAGTGACTGTCTTTGTAGTTGTCTCTCTTGTATTTATAGACAGGGTTTTCATCAAAAGGAGACAAGAGCTTTGTAGAAATCCTTTCTTGTGTGATTAAATGCTGAAGCATTCCTCTGCTGTGAATCAGAAACGTTCTGTCACTGTAAGTAATAATTTTGTGAGGATTTATATTATAACATTGTCTTTATGCTTTGTTAGATAGGTCTACGCTAAAGCGACAATTTGCCGTGTGAGAATACGTTGAGCTACCATCTACTGAGTATGAGCATCCATCTGCTGAAAATGAGAAGGTGTCCACCGTGTGAGGAGCTGACCGTTGCCCTTAAGAATTCATGTGAGAAATAAAACACCTAGTGAATGAATATTTTGCATCATTATATTATATAATGAAATTACCTCGTCAGCGGAAAATTTAGAAAATTTGCAAACCTATGTTTGAAATTCCCATATCTTCTTACTGTGGAGAGCTTTCGGGTAGGCGGTCTCCAATTCCCTGAAACATCAATGTACTCAATATGTGAAGGGTGAGTTAAAATTTGTCAACTCTGCTTCCCTCAATTCGTCCTCATTTCGTAGTCTTCTCTTCTGCCGTTGCTGAAGATATTGTTGATTCTAATTGAACAGGAGCAGGAGCTACAAGGCACAGAACAACCATGATAGTGATTTATGGGATCACATATTCAATAAACTACATGACGAGGCTGGTCCGATTGACGACCCCTGCAAAGCCAAGGAGGTTTCAGAGGCCGAGGGCGAGTTGGCTCTCCAAAAGCACGACCTCAAGGAACTCACACATTACATGACAAATTTGGAGTTCGATGAGGAAATCTTGACGTGGCATGTCGCGACAGAGATCTGCCATCAGGTCGATGGGGTTGGAAACGGCAGCAAGAAGATGTTCAGTAAGGTCTTATCGGACTACATGCTGTATCTGCTAGTTATGCAGCAGAAGATGACCTCAGCAATAGCTGACATTGC
The DNA here is from genome assembly GCA_029817735.1 of Melastoma sanguineum. Taxonomy (NCBI): domain Eukaryota; kingdom Viridiplantae; phylum Streptophyta; class Magnoliopsida; order Myrtales; family Melastomataceae; genus Melastoma; species Melastoma sanguineum. The sequence goes on along the minus strand of JARUPW010000015.1, from coordinate 350,123 downwards.
TCAGATACGATTCCGGGACAGCTGTTCCGAAGTGAGAGCCCTGTGGAGGATCTCCAAACCAGAAGACATGAAGAAGCTTTGCGAGAAAATCCTCGAGGAAACCACTAGTCCTTAACCGGCTCATAAGGCAGAAGAAATGGGTAAGTCAGTGCAGCACAATGCGTACAAGTTGGCAAAGATCCTGCTACAGAAGGATGACAGGTGGGATGTAACAAGCGCATTTCGGGTGGAAATACTGTCTTACGCTGCCAACCATTGTCGACCGGAATACCATGCACGGGTGGTTCGCGAAGGGGGAGAGCTGATTTCCTTTGTTTGGCTGTTAATGGCACACTTTGGGATGGGACCTCGTTTCCCAAAACACTAAGAGCAGAGTATTGTTTGTTAGTTGCTATCACTTGTTATGTAATTGTTTGTTGATAACACGTATGCCCAGTTCCAATTCCAATTAAAACAGGAAACGAATTTTTGCTGAACATAATCAGTGTTGAAGATCGATGAGCTCATGGGCATCGATGATAGGCAGTGATATCGACTTGGGCATGCTGAGAGGATGTGCCGCATAGCGGTGAACTTCGAGTTGGAGAAAGACGACCCAAACTCGTTCCCACGGATGTTGAAGAGCGGAAGCGGAACGATGATGTGCTGTAGAAGAAAGCGGGGTGGAAGTGAGGTGAGCACACATTTAGGTAAGAATTCTCCGATCAATCTCCCAAGATACCGGAACCGCTACCTTCAAAGTAGCTCACGGGGTTCGGAACGGTCGCCTTGGTTGAAACGCATACTCGCATGTTCCAAACTTTGCTCCCACTCCATTCCCATCCTTAGTTAAATCTTCATTAGTGTGCTTTAATGGTCACTTTAATGCTTCATCCATGGGTGGTTAAAAGTACAAAAGCAACAAACATCCTCTTCCGCCGAAGCAAACAAAGATGTGATGATGCCTTTCCACCATCTGCAAGTTTTCATGGGGCATTGTTCCGTATGGCCCATGTTCTTGCCACTTATATTGCCAACATGGCGAGGGCGTAAGCCTGAACACCCCTCAATACTGGGAGTGGAAAAGAAACCTTCGATAATCATGTCTTCAAATGTCATTCCGCTGAGCTTGCAGCATTTGTGGAGGTCATGGAACATAAGAGGTTTCATGTTGCTCAGCCTATCCCTACAATTGCTTCTCGCCCTCACCGCCCCTCTTCGCCGTCGTACTTCCAACAAGCTCGTCATCCTCCTCATCTGGTCGGCCTTCATCCTATCTGACTGGGCGGCGATCTTTGCTTTCGGGTTGATCTCCAATGCCCAACGTGGTGAAAACCCCATTGTCGATAACAACATCATGGCCTTCTGGTCTGCTTTCCTCCTCATACACCTGGGCGGCACAGACTCCATTACCGCTTTCTCCCTGGAGGACAATGCTCTCTGGCTCCGCCATTTGGTGGGCCTCGCCGTGCAGGTGGCGGTGTTCTTCTATATATTCCTCAACACGCTCCCCGGCAACAACCTCGTGCTTCCCACGGCCTTCATTTTTGTTGCCGGTGTCAACAAGTATGCGGAGAGGACCAGGGCACTCTACCTCGCGAGCTTGGAGAATTTGAAGAAGTCCATTTTCCAGTTGTCGACCTCAGGTCCCGAGAGTGACGAGCCACATCCATCGGGTGAGGATCAGGTGATAGCGGAACGGTTCTTTCGGACATTCAAGGGGCTGGTCGTCGACATCAGGCCAAGCTACACTGAGCGATCCATGAGCCGGGACTTCTTCCTGAGGTGTCCATCCAACCAGACGTTCAAACTGATCTCGCTCGAGCTCAGCCTCATGTATGGAGTGTTTTACACCAAGTTCTTAGCGGTGAGTTCCCGATGGGGGATGTGCACCCGCACCATGGCTTTCTGCAGCAGCATAACCGCCCTGGTTCTGTTTTCCCTCGCGGATAAGGATAACTTCAATAAGATAGACGTTGGAGTCAGCTACACCCTGCTCGTAGGAGTAATTCTTCTCGACATGGACAGCGCGATCATTCTGTTAAACTCAGAGTGGGTGAACCCCGCTGAATCAAATTGGGGATTTTGCTCCTCGTTACAATCCGTCGTCTTCGTGCTCCTTGGCTGCGTAATCGGCATACTGGAGATTCCCTTGTGTGTCTGCGGCGTCGGCCCAGCACTTGACAAGCCATGGTCTGAGACGGTAGGCGCTTTCAACCTGTTGGACTATTGCTTCAAGGAATCCCAAAGGACATCCGAAGGTGGTAAGCTCAGACGTGCATGGAATTCTCTCTTCGGTAAGAACTGATAAATTTCTCGTCATGACTTTCACTTAGAAGTCGGGTCTTGCAATGAAATGCTTTGCACTTCTTCCACGTAGATTTTGTCACGGAGAAATTCGGCATCAAATACCTCATTGATGAGCTGCGCTACAAGGCACAAAACAACCATGAGATTGACTTATGGGATTACATATTCGACATACTCCATGATAAGGCTGTTCCGATCGACAACCCCGGTAAAGCCAAGGAGGTTTCAGAGGCCAAGGGCGAGTTGGCTCTCCAAAAGCCCGACTTCATGGAACTTGACGGGGACAACCTCAAGGACTTACTCACACATTACGTGACGGATTTAGAGTTCGATGAGGAAATCTTGACGTGGCATGTCGCGACAGAGATCTGCCATCAGGTAGACGGGGTTGGAAACGACCGCAAGAAGCTGCTCAGTAAGGTCTTATCGGATTACATGCTGTATCTGCTAGTTATGCAGCAGAAGATGACCTCAGCCATAGCAGACATTGGTCAAATCCGATTCCGCGACAGCTGTTCCGAAGTGAGAGCCCTGTGGAAGATCTCCAAACCAAAAGACATGAAGGAGCTTTGCCAGAAAATCCTCGAGGAAACCACTAGTCATGAACCTGCTCACGAGGCATCAACCGCTGGAAAGTCAGTGCTGCACAACGCAGGTCAACTAGCCAAGATCTTACGACCGTGCTATAACAAGTGGGAGATAATGAGCGCAGTCTGGGTGGAAATACTGTCGTACACGGCTAACCATTGTCGACCGGACACCCATGCCCGGCTCGTTTGCGAAGGAGGGGAGCTGATTTCCTTTATTTGGCTGTTGATGGCACACTTTGGCATTGGTCCTCGTATCCCATAACACAGAACAGTGAGGTGACATGATATTCTGGTGGAAAGTATTCTAAAATATTATTGTTTGATAAAATTTCCGTACAATATTATCAAAGGTGGTAGAAACTCTCATTAAACTTCTGGCATTGTACTTGGGGAAGCCCAAAACAAGAAGAAAACACCAAAGTACTTAAACCGAGAATCAGCAAGGTATCCTCGGATATTAGGACCAGGCCAGCAATGAATGAATAATAGAAGGGACATGTCAAACAAGAGTAATTTTCCCCTCCCAGAAACAACTACTTATGTTGTCAGTCCAATTCAGGTCAAGCAAAACCAACTATCATACCTTTCTGGACCTCGTAGCATTAACCTGCCAATACGTATCCTATATGGTTCGAAGCGACAACATAAATCTCGTCTTCCCGAAAATGGCACTCCCCATTTTTGAGAGTGGGGAGCAGAAAAATGGACTGCATCTCAGGTCATCCTAGACCTTGCTGCTTTCCAGAAGCTTATCATTTAAATTTTTTCACATCCTCCTCGAAGTCTTTGAGCAGGTCCTCAACACTCTTGTTGGAATGATCCGACTGATCTCTTTTCCTTATGCTGACCTGAAAGAACACCGCAAGTCCGTCAATTTCTAGGCCTTCCGCTGGTCAGACAGATTCTTGAATAAAAGAGCATACCTCTCCCTTGTTCGCCTCTTCCTCGCCAACCACGAGGATGTAATTGTACTGTGCTATTTGAGCTTCTCGTACCTGTCAAAGAAATAGTATTAAACACAATCTCCAAATTATAAGTAAGGGTGCAAAGAGAATAGAGGGGCAAGTAGAGTCTTGTAGACAAGTACCAAAATCATACCGTCTTGTTTAGACATGCAAAGGAAAGGAATGTACTGCTGAGCCGCAGATCGGGTTTACTACTTTTAGCATATAATAAACCTGTCTCTTATACACATCTAGATGTGTATAAGAGACAGTAATTGTACTGTGCTATTTGAGCTTCTCGTACCTGTCAAAGAAATAGTATTAAACACAATCTCCAAATTATAAGTAAGGGTGCAAAGAGAATAGAGGGGCAAGTAGAGTCTTGTAGACAAGTACCAAAATCATACCGTCTTGTTTAGACATGCAAAGGAAAGGAATGTACTGCTGAGCCGCAGATCGGGTTTACTACTTTTAGCATATAATAAACAGAACCAATCAATAAGAAATATGGTCACGTACAGAGACTTATACAAGGCAGAGATAAAACACACACTAACCAATGGAAAAAAAATCTTAGCCGCGATATAAACAGGTCATATAGCCTTTCAGATAATTAAAGAAAAGCACATAATCTTCCAGCTATGACTAAAGACTCTTTTCTAGGCAAAAACCATAATTGGAGTACCTTTTTCTGAATCTTTCTGTCAGTGGCATCAACGTCAACGTAGTAACCAGCTGCATGAATTATTTCTCGCACCTATAAGAAAGATCCCAACGACAAAGTCGCTTTTTATGAACCATAAAATACGAGATGATTGATATTGCGTAAGTCATAACACAAAAGCAGACTTGATGCAGGAGTATATTATTATTTTTAAATTTTATAATATTAGGAATATTTTAGGAATATCACATTAGATTTCTTTTCTAGTATAAATAAGGACCTTAGGTTTTTTAAGGAGAATAGTTGTTATTTTTGCCCAATTATCTGAATTAAAGAATTTCTCGAGGTTTTCTTACAAATCACAGAATTCTTTATCGTTCCCTTCATCCTATTCGTTAGCCATGACACCACACATCCACGTCACATCCGTTAATTACCTTTTCAGCATAAGACTGAGATTTCTCGGACACTGGGCAAACAATAGCTTGGCGAGGACTCAGCCAGAAGGGCCATTTCCCTTTGTAATGCTCCAGTAGAATAGCAAACATGCGTTCAACAGAACCAAGGATAGCTCTGTGTATCATCACAGGTCTCTCTACCTTGCTTTCATCCTCTGCGGAGTAGGACAACGCAAACCGCTCAGGGAGCTGAAAATCCAACTGCAATTACAGACAAATTGATACAACAAAATATTAGGATAGCGTGCACATAAGAAATACAAAAAGACAAAAGCACAAAACTTAAACCTGTAATGTGGCACACTGAAATTTCCTTTTCAATGCATCAGATACACTGATGTCAATCTTTGGTCCGTAGAAAGCACCATCCCCCTCATCTATCTGCAGCAGGCCCATCCATTGATACAATTGACTCAATAATTTTGAAGAATATTATCATCTATCAAACTCTATATGCCAGGATACCATGACATGCTAATCAGTTGGATGACACTGAGAGAATAATGCAGCAACAACTCTTCGTTGCTTAACCAGCTTAATAACAATGCTCCGTCATTAGGCTATTTTGGTTCATCTTCTGATATTCACTTTACTAGACTCCTATTCCCAGGGGCATACAATTTTGAAAAGAGATCTTAAACTTTTTGAGAAATAAATACGGTTTCAGACATTCAGAAACATTTCCAGGAAACTAGTTGGAAAACATGGCTGGCGGAAAAATGTTGCCTACTAAACGGCCACATGCATTATATTCAAGTCTCCCTGAATTTCCAATTGATTCATTGAGAAAATATTTTCATTATATTCTGAAATTAAACACTAGGAAAGTGCGACAAAAAATTATGAACGAAAAATTTTAAAGTTATCCTAAAATCAGAATCAAATCCATAGTGACAATCCCTGTAGACAAGATTATAGTGCACTGGATTACCTGCCATGGCTGCCCAAATTCATCCAATGCTTCTGTAAGAGCTGCCTCAGCTCTTTCCCATGTTTCCAAATCTCCAAGATACTTCTCTGGCCTCTACATCTCCGAAAAACACAGGATATCACATCAAGCACTGACATCCAAATATTAACAATGAAACTTAATTGTAACTAAACAAGTTAGGCATTGGTAAATTATACTCAATAAGAGCCGGAGCAGATAGTGAGCTTTCAAGCAATTGGTAAAATCAATGCATCAGCTAAGTCCTGACCTTAATATGAGCTAATGTGCCAATATTGCAGCGCCAAAAAAAAGCCCTTGAATAGTATAATATAGTTGTTGCGACTAGGCCATAGAGTTCACTTGGCCATAGCAATCATTATCGCCAAAATTTAAGGTTTCCTTTTTTTCAATATTTTTGCCGATGTCTGTATATTAACACGTCATTTGGAAGTACGAAAAAGACATTTGGAAGTACGAAAAAGAAAAGAAAATAAGGAACACACTTACCAGAACAACTTTGCCATAATACATTTCTCAGCTTAACCAAAATACTTTGCTTTCGTTTAATTTCTACCCTTCCAACAAAGCTCTAGAGTGGTAAACAGCAGGTAAAGAATTCACCTCAAGGGACAATGATTGAATGCTACTTTGTTTGGAACTGTAGGACTTGTTAACTGAATTTACTAAAACAATAGCTTATTTGGACATATCCCTAGTTTTTTAGCTCCAATTGATCCCTTCCCTATAAATCCTGGCGGTCAGAACATAATGGCCCGGTCAGTTTCGGGGGCATATATCTCATCCATATTGTTCATAGAAGTGTTTTATCACCCAGCAATAAGTAAGCAGTGATCCATAAAAACAACCGCCAAAAATTCAAAACAAAAAAGCAACCTAGAAACAACAAGGACACCAATATGAAGAAATAACGTACCGTGGATAACTTGAGCTCAAAAGTGAATCCAAATATCTCATAGACATAGCTGATAAATTCTAGGACACTTCGGACCTCATCCTTGATCTATTCATAGAGGAAAGTTACAGTCTGTTAAAATTAACAGGCATTGCTTACCAAAAAAAAAAAAAATTAACAGGCATTTATCGGGGATCAGATACCCTGCGCTGTATAATTTTACTGACCTGGGATTCCCGACAGAAGATATGAGCATCATCCTGCCCAAGAATAAGCAGACATATATCCTTAATCATTTGGAGTAAAATGAGATTCACATATGTACGAAGACAGAAGACTCCGTAATCCGAATAAAACTATAGCCTTGTCCGCAGACAAATGAATATACGTAAAATTAGTGCATGCACCCTGAAAAACAAAAACTCACATGTAAACCTGATTTATTGAAAATTACCATGTATGACACACGATACTATAAAATGAACAAAATCTCCACCAAATTCATCATTCTAAGTTAGCCTTCTCATGAGGATACAGCGCTACAAATTCAAAATAGCTATCACAATTTCGGTCACTTAGCAAAACAAAACATCTTCAGGATGAAGCATGCAAAGCAGGCTACTTATATAAAATTATCTGGAGTAAAATATCTCCTTCTCCAGCTGCCAGTAAATAGATGTAAAATTGCCCTTAGAAATAAAAAGGCAAAAAAGAAATATAGCAGAATCCCTCCAAGTGAGCCTCCGACTCGAGAAAACCATAACTTTTACTTCCAATACAGGGGAAAAGGAAAAACAATAGGACAGAAGCTCTCTTCATAGCAAGCTATTTAAATGTAACGGTAGATTGTCATTTGTGCGAGGTCATTACAATTAATTTTAGGGAACTGGTTTTCCCAGGTCATTACAAATGATTTTAGCCATGAAGATGTTTGGGTATTGGTAACTACAGAGGTAAGGGAATTATTGTATTTTCTCAAACTTGGAAATCCGTTCTCTTTTATTCCTTGGATTTCTCGAACATGAGGGAGAATGATTTCAACAAAAAAATGACATAACTGGATGAAGGTAATCAATTGTTAGCAATACAAAACTGACAAGTATTAAACAAGGTATGAAATCATGATAACATAGCATGTAAAACAACAAGGCAGATGGTTATAATACAATTTAAATTGCACTAGACATTTAGAAGGGTGGAAGGTTCTGTGAGAAAAAATGACAAAAAGTACCTGTTGGAATCTCCTGACTCGTGTCAGCCCCGTGAGAGCACCACTTGCCTCATTGCGATGTAAAACACCAAAATCTGCATATCTTAGAGGGAGCTCTGCATAACAAAACTAATGGAATTTAGAGAAACCAGGGCAAGCCACACGAAAGATAGCAAAACATAAACAGTCACATTGTGTTTTACACCAGTAATCCTACAGATCATCGGAATTTATCAAGTAAAAAGTTTATATATCCAAGCAACAAACCCATTCCAATAAACTTTTAATCATCAAGGTTAGTTCTTCATCTTAGCATATGTTTATACGTACTGATATAAGGTTAGCAGTCTACAAAGGACGTTATGAGTACTTTATATTAAAATCTAGTATGGGCAAACCAGTGTTCAAGTGAAACTCTAAAAAGTGTTCAATCCCACACACGTATAAATATACTAAACCTTTTTAAGGACGGATGACAAAGTAGACTAGCACATGTATGGAGACAGATATATCATATTTGATCACCTCTGTAAGACTGGACTCTATGTTTAAACATCAAGCAATGCCCAGGGCAATTCATTGGCTTCAATCCAAATTCTTGCCTTTCAACCTACAAAAAAATCAGAGGGGGTTCAATCAATAATTTACAGGTGTTAGTATGCAATACAATGAAAGAAATAAAAAAAGAGAAGCTAAGCTACTAAGTCCACAACCACCTACATTTCTAATCAGTTGGTAGCAACAATTTTGTTTGTGAATTTATGGAACAGCTATAAGTAGAAATATCCAGCGATATAATAGTCTGACCTCAAACACAAACATATTTTCTTCATAGTTAGCAGCATGACCCGATGTTTCCCACAGTTGCATGTTGTACATGTTTGGAGACAAAACCTGAAATGTTGTTTTTCTCAGTAAGAAATGTGATTAAGAATTAACATCGCACAACTATGGTGGGAAGATAGGCAAATACCTCCTGGTAGCCTCGTTCTCTATATTGTGCTTTTATGAAATCAACTAATTTGTTGTAGATCCGAGCGCCATGAGGAAGGAAGAACCAACTTCCTGGGCTAATAATATACTTATTCATATACATCAAAACCACATGAAAGAGTACAAGAGGAACTTTTACCAAGATTTCATACCTGAGAGGATGACAAAAGAACAGTTCCTGTTTCGTTCCCAACAATCTGTGGTCATATTTCCTCGCTTCTTCCAGCTGCTGGAGATATTCCTTCCATGGAGAAGCGCCAAAAAGAAAAAGAAGGTTCATGCTTCAGTTTGAAAATGAAAACAAAGTATAATGTGGTTATGAACAGTTGCAAACACCATCGAAGGGATTGCTATTAACAGGACCATCTATTATCTACCAAAATTTCCATGGAACGAAACACCATTTGATGTCCGCAATATGCAGAGCTTCACCAACTAGTGTGGGGATAGAGAGAGGAACATTTGCCAAGGTAACATTTCAAACCACAACTTACTGTCCCCTCCAGGTAGTTCACCATATCCACTAATCTAGAACTTCATCCATAAATATGGACAGCAAAGTGGGTGAACACTAAATTGATGCCTATCCATCAGCATTCATAGATAAATATTGTCCAGGCAATTTCAACTTTTCATGGAACTAACATGAGAAAATAGACAGACAAAAAAACAGAAGATGAATACGTTTTGTTGGGCTATCAAAACGAAATTATGATTCCATACCAAAGAAAAACATCTAAAAGCATTTGTTGATTGACATGAAAGTAACGTGTTCCGTCCAATACTCACTTTAAGTCGTTTTTGATCGGGGTATGATATGCCATAAACTCTTTGCAAGCTTTCCCGGTCCCTGTTTCCTCTCCAGTATGCAGATGAAGCCTATTGTTACATAAATGACCAACCTCTTAGGAGAAAAGTTCAAGATTAAACATCCAGTCGGCCATGGACTAGTCCATTCCACCTTTAGACAGGCAAATGCTTTCACGAAAGAGGTACTTGGTATGTGAGGACCCCGACATAAATCAACTAAGGGACCACATCTATAAACTGTGATGGTCTTGTCGGCAGGTAAATCATTGATTATTTCAACCTGAATACAAAAGCAGACAGAGATGAAATCCACGGCTCCACCAAAATAATCTGAAATAAACATCAATGAAGATATCAGTCGCAACTTCCAATGTAACCGGGGATGTTCACAGACCTTGAAAGGATTTTCTGAGAACATATCCAGCGCCTGGTCCCTAGTTACCTCAATCCGCTCAAAAGGCTGCCTTTCCTAAATTATACAAACCAGATATCTAGTCAGAATCGTAAGGCGCTTACATGCAAGAGACTGGAATGTGTTGCCAAAGAAAAAGTTGAACTACCGCTTCTTGGCATCTAAAGAGAACTATTATGAGTAACATTGGGAGTTGAGGATCTAATAATTTTTAACTAAACTAGAAATTGAAAGAGCCAAGTTTGATGACTGAGATTTCAAGCTCGACAAAGCTCTTTTACGTGCTAAATCACGTGACAGATCTTGGAGGAACATTTCCTCCCTCTTGAATTGCTAAAATTTTGATATCTCCCACTGGACATAGCACAACAGCCGCTACAGCAAAAGAGAGAGAAATACCGCAGCAGCTTTACTTGCACCAGCCTCAATTTGCTTGAAGTGGTCTTCGTTGAGGCCCACTTCTCCATAAAATGCATCATAGTAGAAGCCCTGTGCAATTATATAACATATATAATCATCAAGAAATTGAGGCCAATACACCATTATATTCTGTGTTTGCAGTCCCGTCTGCTAAAATAATTGAAAAATACCAGAAACAAGCAGCTACGTCAATAGACAATTCCTAGCATTTCTGGTATGCACATTCACTATATAAGTACAAAACCACAATGTAAGATGTTGCGTACTCAGTTCTCATATCAAAATCATCCTCCTCATTCTACAATAGGCCAAACTAAAAACCATCGCCAGCGAGCAAAATCGGGATTTCAGCACACATGAGCCCTCGACAGGAGCAGATATCAAGGTCCAAAAGCTAGCTGAGTACCTCTCCCCTGGTCGTGCAAGGCCCAATGCAGAGCTTGCAGCCGTATTCCATCTCCAGAGCCTGCAAAAGTAAACAACAATAAGACGAGTAGAGTCCACAAGGAGCCAACATTTCCTTAGTGCGTAACGACAGCTGGCTTGGCACCGCCGAACCTGCCCTAAGATGTGTGCGCTAGAGTGCCAGAAAGTGTCCCGGCCTTCATTGTGGTCGAAATTGAAAATCTTCAGCTCGCAGTCGCCTTCGAGCGGCCTTGTCATGTCCCAAAGGACTCCATCAACCTGTGCTATCAGCCCGTTTGAAGCCAAACTCTTGGAAATTCCCTTGGCAACATCAAGGGGCGATGTCTCCCATTTCCTCCCTTCCTTAATTGCCCCATCCTCTAGCGTGATCCTACCACCACCATTGTAGCCATTACAAATCACGTCGTGCGGAAATCCAACACAATAGCAAGCAATACTGAGTCCGCCAACTCATGGCTGGAACTAGGTCATACTTGATGGGGTCGCCGGCGATGGATCGAAGGTGAGAGAGCTGCTCGGCCTTGATCGATTCGAAGAGGGCAATCCTCTTCGGGACGACGACCTTGAGGTAAGTGTCGTCCTTGGAGTGAGAACCCATGGCGGCGACGACGGCGGCGGAGGAACAACAATGGCGGATAAGAAACGCTAAACCCACGGGCAAACGTTGGATGTCTTCCAACAATTACTTTTCCAGGTTTAGGATTGTACGGACGTACGTTTTTTCTAAAATAATTGCAAATTATTATTCTAAGGTAAATTTCAATTTTGTTGGCGTTTGAGCAGGATGAGCAAAATTCGAGTCAGAAATTTGATTTTTTTTTCGAATTTAGATTCGGATATTTTTTTATGTCAAGATTCGGAATCAAATTTATCGTACCTTTAAAGTTTGAATTCAAACTCGAGCAATTAATCAGAAGATTCGTTTCACGTAGTTGACTAGTGCTTAAAATCTTCTTTCGTTTTATTTACCTCTTCCATTCATCCCCGTCTCATTTTCTTGATTTATTTACCTCTTTCTTGTCCTCCGTCGTCGCAGCCCGCCGCTCTTTAACCGTTGCAGCCCCGCTCTTCCATTGCCGCCGCCCGCCACTCCTTGTGTGAAGCACCCGGGAACCCTAGCTTAGAGTTTTATTCATTTTGGGTAGTTTGGTAGATTATGTTTATTTTGGTGAAGGAAAAATTTAAACTTGAAGTTTAGATTATTTAAATATCTGAATCCAGTGTGGAATTATTTTCGAATTCATAAATTCAAAATTTACTTAAATTGGATTTGGAGGGAGACTTAAAATACTAAACAAAAGTTCTTGCTGACCCTACTTTTAAGATATTGATATTTATTGTATTAACTTTTAACTAGTTTGAGTTTTGACATATTATTGTTCAAACTAGCGATTTATATTCATTCATAAAATGTTTGTTTGAAGACACTTGTGAAATTTTTAGCCCAAAGGAGACAGGAGGGCACTTAGTCGTGTTTTACGTGAGCCGAACAAGTATTTCTGAAAATCTTTGTTCGAAATAACGATTTAGCTGTGTTTTAACCTGGGCCGAGCCACTCTCCCTTTATCTGTATGTGCCCTAAATCTCCTAAACCCCCTCCATCCATGTACGCCCCTCTCGTCCGAAGCATGTAGTTGTCGGATCGATTCTCCAAGACCTCTTCGTTGCTAGATCGAGTCACCCAAACGTCTTTGTGCTGTGTCGTCGGTCATTTCGTGAAATCGGCAGTCATCCTCTTTATTGTTTCTTGGGTAATTCGTATTGTAACTATTTGTTTTCGAGTTGAATCTACTCAATCTCCGAACCATTGTCAAATCGGAGCCTTTCTTGCCCCTTTTTGCTTTATATTACTAGTGTTGCTCTTTCAATTGAATGTCTTGAGTGTTAATTGAGACTTCTGAGTAGTGGATATAAAGAGTGTTGATGTCAGATGCTAATGTGTATTTCTAATTAAGTAGATGGTTTCTTTTGTTTTGAAGGACTATGTATTTCTAATTAAGTAGATGGTTTCCTTTTGTTTTGAAGGACTATGTATTTTTAATGTGTTCTTTTTTATTCCGTTTCATTTTGTTTGTATCCCAACAGACTTTAACATGCTGGGTTGGCCTAGAAATCTGAGTATTAACTATGCAAATTACTTGAGCGAGGCGTTTGTAGCAATTTTGTTTGATAGTTTTCACTGAATAAGTAGTGACAATTGTCAAGAATTTATGTAGTCTTCCTTTTTTACTTTATTTTTTTTGCATTTATTTTTTTTCCTTTCACTGATTTTTTTGTTGTTTCTTACACGTGTTAAGTAAGTAATTTCAATAGTAGATTCACGAGCGTCACTTGAACAAGACAACTAGTCATGGCCGTAAAAAAGACAGCCAAGCCAAAGTGGAAATGTATCATGAATAAGTTAATTGATACACTCTCAGAGCAACATGTTTGAGTTATGATGAATTATATCATTTTGACGTAGTGACTATAAATTTGAGCGAGAGCTATAATTTTGTTATAAGAGGTGCTCGAAATCTAAATATATCTATATGATTATAGAGATTTGATACAATTATGTTACTTATTAGATCAATAGATGATATTATGCAAAATGATGCGATACGAATCAGAGAACAATTTGCATCTTCTTGTGCAAATAGAACTTCTAAAAAGTTGAAAAGGTGAAGCAATTTTCAAATGATTTTGCTACATTGTTAGTTGGGTAGATTTACTGCGAAAACTACGTAAAAGAATCATAACAAAAAGGTTTTTACGAAAACTAGGACATACACTTGTAAAAAATGGCAGATTTATCACATACCTTGTTTGCATGCTTTACCGTATTTTGCCCACATGTACATTGACAACACTTAGTATCTAAGTAAGTTTTATACTTGGGAGTGTCAAAAACTGGTATATGCTTCCAGCTCATTTGCTTGTAAAGAGGATTTCTCGGAGTTTCGATTTCCAAATGTCAATTCGGACACTAGTAGAGTTAGACCGCACGACTGTTCAAGATCTACATGTAGCCACGGCGAAATGGATTTGAAGGAGATGGCATGGAAAATAATTTGTGGCTTATGTAGGTAGGAAGGTCATAATTAATGTAGTTGTCCTAGGAAATGAACAGTGTATGTAAGTATAATCACTATGTTGCATAATTCATAATTTGGCTTCTCGTTTACAATAAATGTTTGGCCTAATTAGCAATTATATCATGTATTATACCCCATTTTTTATCTATCCCGTCGTTTGAAACATATCGTACAGTAACCCCAACTTAAGACCTTACTTCGACGTTATCCCCCGTTAGGTCCCATCTTGACGGAGTCTGACGTGTCGCACACGTGGCTATGACGTCGTTAAAAATCACCGTTAACCGAACGATAAGATAGACCGGAAACAATGGAAAAAGTACAGGACAGAATTGCTAATTAAACCAAAAATATAAAAGATCCACAGAGTCCAAAATTAGCTCGAGCCCTTAAACCTTTTGAGGAAAGAATGAAATAAACTCCCGGTTGTCAAATTCGTATTCTTTTCCAGGTTCCTCAGGATCACATCCGAGGGGATGCCATCGGGAATGTATTTGCGGCAATAGTTTTCATGGACAGTACCATTGAAATTGATCTTCTTTGCAAAGGAGTTGAGGAAATCCTTCATAAGGACACATCCGAAAGTAGAGCCGTTAGCCACGACCACCCTGTCTGGATGGACAATTATCACGTCGAAAACGTATTCACCACGCAAGTGCACGCGATCGTACAAGTAATAAAGTGTAAGTAAGATATCGTTCCCACGAGGACTGATCTAAACTTCTCCCAATTATTAAAATACCGTCAATCTCTATTATCTAACTAAACGAGTTGAGAATTAATCAAATTAAATGTAAAGTTAAAGAAAACGAGTAAGTAAATTGAATTAAGATTCAAATGAGAAAAGCACCTAGGGCGACGATTTCACCGGACAATTAATCGCAAGTCATATCTCAATCAACACGCTTAAGATGATCTGGTTGATAATCTGGAATTCGGTTATCTTCCTACGCCCCTCTCGAGGTCATAAGAACGTACATCTCTGTAAATAGTAATCACTCTATTCCTAGGTAGATTAACTATCGAGTGCCCCTTAAGAATCAATTCCAATTTGATTACCTAGGACGATTGGGTATATTCCTATCCCGCTCGTTAATAAACCCGTCCTCCGACTAAGTTTACCCTAAGTTATTCCTATTCCCGTGCTTAATCTAGGATTCCCCTTCCGAGTTCACCTAAATTCACTATTCAATCCTATTGGTGATCAGGCAATAAGAAAGCGTTAAGAACGAACATGAATAATCAAACCAAAATCATTCAAGTGTGTCAAAAGAGATAGACTCTTGACTAATCGTCAAGATCCATCTTAACCCTAGGCAAAGAAAATTAGTTCATAGCCGAAATAAACGAAAACATCAGATTTATCGTAAACAATGAAAACGACATAAAGAAAACTAAAAGAAAAACTCCCAAAGTCTCTGTCGACGGCTCCTTGTAGTCGCCTCCTCTTCCTCTAGGTAAAAATAAAATGTTTTTATAATCCCCCCTAAACCTAGAGAATCTCTGAAAATAAGAAAAGAAAATCTTTTCTTTTCTCCCCATCGTAGCTTTAGGTCTTGCAAGAGCATCCAAAGATCTTCCATCTGCACAAAGCCTTCATAATTACGCCGAGATCCTCTTTTTTTCATATTTATCCTGTAATAGACCAGAAAACTCGGCAGTAATCCATTTCTCGGGAATAATGTGAAATAACCAGGAATATTATGTAATGAACGCAATATTTCACAAATCTAACAAAATCTAAGTATGAAATTGCCCTAAATAACTCTACTTTCATAGAGTTATCACACCCCCAAACCTAAATTTTGCTAGTCCCGAGCAAAGATAAAGAAAATGAAAATCAAAAGACTCCTCGACCACCCCAAGTCCATCAAACATAGAAGCATCTTTTAGAACATTCTCAAAAATGGGTGCATCCTCCTCATGCATCTAGATTCCATTCACTACCGAACATGCTCAATCAAATGCTTTAAAACACAATATCTTTGTCCCAGCAAGTTGTACACTCAACATTAACAAGCGTACACTCCAAATAGCTCATGTCAACCAGTAACTCGCAAAGATCACCACAAACATCTCTATTCATTCATCTCAGGTTTTCCGACTTTTTAACAATTTCATCATTTTTTTATTTTTTTTATATTTTTTTTTTCCAGATTGCCCGACTCTAAATGTTCATCTGATTCCGGCTAAAGCTTATGTAACAAGTTCTCGATCAATGACTCCCGATTCAGTTGAACCAAGGCATTAGGTGATAAAGCACCCCTCGGATCAATCACTCAAGCTAGCACGGAAAACTCACACCACAAGCACATATTCAGGTAATATCTTTTTCTCTATTTTTCTTCTTTTTTTTTTTAACCTGAACATTGGTACTCAGAGCCTTGGCAACCTATTTTTTTTTCTTTTTCTTTTTTTTCGCCGAGATCACCCAAGATGTCGTTTCAAGAGATAATTCAAGCTACTCTACTCACCACTAGTCACCATGCATTCTGAGGAGATGTAACCCGTTGCTGCTAAGCACACTTCCTACTGGGAGATCTTTTCAAAATTAAACAAAAAATTTGAGCATACTAAGCAAAGAATTTCATCTTTCCACACTTGAAGAATGCAACCCATATGCTCATCATCGAAAACAGACATTCCACAACGACGTCCTAAGGTTACGTCGAGGAAAAACGACCCAAAAGATGAAAAATAAGGCCTAGACAGGACTCACTCTAACAATTAATAACAAACAACACCACACCACACCCCCAAACCTAACAAGAGCAACGTCCTTGGTGCTTAAGATAAGACGAGTAAAAAACGGGAGTACCAGGATATGTCGGTGACCGGGATGCGTCGATGTGTAGCTCCCGACTGCCTCGTGTAAGACTACGTCGTATCATCTGAATCTGCATCCTCGACGGCTGTGACACGGGTGGGCGCCGGAGGTGGCGGCTATAGCTCTTCCCTGTCACAAGAAAGAAAAATGATTAGGGTTGTCTAGCATAATGGCCCGAATTGGTTTTCTTATTTTTTATTTTTATTTTTTTTATTTTTAATTTATAATTCCGGTGCAGCTGCACGATATTTTCGTGCAGCTGCACAAAGTCTCTATGCATTTTGTGTTCCAATCGGTGCAACTGCACGAGATTTTCGTGCAGCTGCACAAAGTTTCTGTGGATTTTGTCTTCCGAGCGGTGTAGCTGCACAAGATTTTCGTGCAGCGGCATAGAGTTTCTGTGCCTTCGAGGTCCAAGTGGTCCAGCTGCACGAGATTTTCCTGCAGTTGCACGATCTTGCTGCTTGCTCTTGCATCCCCCGCTATCTTTTCCCCTAATAAAACAAAATAAATGAAAACAAATAAAAGAAAATAACTTGGGTTGCCTCCCAAGAAGCGCTTGGTTTATAGTCTACGGCTCGACTCTTGATATCCATCACGTGTCTCTTAATGTTGCCGCAGCAACTGCCCTTTCAACGTTTCCTCCCCAATAGTGTTTCAACCTCTGTCCATTAACCTTGAATGTATGTTCTGAACTTGGATTTCGTATTTCTACGGCACCATAGGGGAATACTTGAACTATCTGAAATGGTCTAGACCACCGTGATTTGAGCTTTCCTGGGAATAATCTTAGTCTGGAGTTGAACAACAATACTTGTTGTCCAGGCTCAAATTTCCGCTCAATGATCTTCTTATCATGCCACTGCTTCGTCTTCTCCTTGTAGATCCTCGCGTTTTCATATGCTTGAAGCCGAAATTCATCAAGTTCGTTCAATTGGAGCAACCTCTTCTCTCCAGCCTTCTCGAGATCAAAATTCAATTTCTTAATCGCCCAGAATGCTTTGTGCTCCAATTCCACCGGCAAGTGACATGCTTTCCCATAAACTAGCTTAAACGGAGACATTCTAATTGGCATTTTGTAAGCTGTTCGATAAGCCCACAATGCATCCTCTAGCTTCAGTGCCCAATCCTTCTGTGACGTGTTTACTGTTTTCTCGAGAATTCTCTTAATTTCTCGATTTGATACTTCCACTTGCCCACTAGTCTGAGGATGGTATGGTAGAGCGACCTTGTGATTTATTCCATACTTGTTCAACAAATTGGCGACTTGTTTATTGCAAAAGTGAGATCCTCCATTGCTGATGATTGCTCTTGGGGTACCGAACCTTGTAAACACCTGCTTCTTCAAAAACTCAACCACTGTTTTAGCCTCGTTAGTGGGCAAAGCTTTCGCTTCAACCCATTTAGACACGTAATCCACAGCAACTAAAATGTAACAATTTTTGAAAGATGAAACAAATGGTCCCATAAAATCAATACCCCAAACGTCGAAAATCTCAACCTCCATAATGTTGTTTAAGGGCATTTCATGTCGCCTTGATATGTTTCCCGTTCATTGGCATATGTCACATTTAGCAACAAAATTGTAAGCGTCCTTAAATAAAGAAGGCCAAAAGAAATCTGATTGTAAAATCCGAGCAGCTGTTTTATCTCCTCCAAAATGTCCGCCGTAAGGTGATGAATGACATTGCCACAAAATTTGATCCCATTCTTCTTCAGGTATGCATCTTCTAAGAATCCGATCTGCACATTGCTTGAACAAGAACAGTTCATCCCACACATAATTCTTAACATCATGTAAAAATCTCTTCTTTTGTTGCGTATTCAAATCAGTGGGTATGAAATTCGAAACAAGAAAATTAACAAAATCTGCATACCACGGAACTTGCGTGTGACCAACCGAGAGCAGCTGTTCATCGGGAAAAGATTCATTTATAGCTACTTGGTTGAGCTTGGTATCGCTTTGACCATCTAGTCTTGACAAGTGATCAGCTACTTGATTCTCTGTTCCTTTTCTGTCCTTGATTTCGAGATCAAATTCTTGTAGTAAGAGAACCCATCTTATCAATCGTGGTTTTGCATCCTTTTTCTCAATCAAGTACTTAATCGCGGAGTGATCTGTGAACACTATGACTTTCGAACCCACAAGGTAAGATCGAAATTTATCGAAAGCAAATACGACAGCTAGTAACTCCTTTTAAGTGGTCGTGTAATTTACCTGTGCATCGTCCAAAGTTCTACTAGCATAGTAAATCACATGAAAAACCTTATTCTTACGTTGCCCAAGCACTGCTCCTAAGGCATAATCACTCGCATCGCACATCAATTCAAAAGGTAACATCCAATCAGGCACTACAATGATAGGTGCTGTAACTAACCTCTCTTTCAATTTTGTAAATGCTTCCATGCATGCTTTGTCAAAATTGAATGGTATGTCTTTCTCCAAAAGATTGCATAACGGTTTCGATATTTTGGAGAAATCCTTAATGAATCGCCTGTAGAAGCCAGCCTGACCAAGAAAACTTCGGATAGCTCTTACCGATGTTGGTGGGGATAACTTTTCGATTGTCTCAATCTTTGCTCTGTCAACTTCAATGCCTTTGCTTGAAACCCTGTGACCAAGGACAATACATTCCCTAACCATAAAGTGACACTTTTCCCAATTTAAGATTAGATTAGCCTTCGCACAACGTTCAAGTACACATGCAAGATTATGTAAGCAATTATCAAATGAGTCACCAAAAACGGAAAAATCATCCATAAAAATTTCTAAATATCGCTCTACCATGTCAGTGAAAATGGACGTCATGCACCTTTGGAATGTAGCAGGTGCATTACACAAACCAAATGGCATTCTACGAAAGGCGAACGTACCGTATGGACATGTGAAAGTCGTTTTCTCCTGATCTTCTGGTGCAATGGCAATCTGATTATATCCTGAGTAACCATCGAGAAAACAATAATATTCTTTACCTGCCAATCTATCCAACATTTGATTGATGAATGGGGTAGTGATCTTTTCTTGTTGCTTTGTTCAGCTTCCGGTAGTCCATACATACCCTCCATCCCGTGACAGTGCGAGTAGGGATGAGTTCATTCTTCTCATTTGTTACTACTGTCATTCCACCTTTCTTGGGAACACACTGTATAGGACTAACCCACGAGCTATCAGAAATAGGATATATGATACCTGCATCGAGCCACTTGATGATCTCCTTCTTTACAACATCTTTCATGTTTGGGTTCAATCTCCGTTGATTCTCTATTGATGGTTTGTGATCATCCTCGAGGAGGATTTTATGCATGCAAATTACTGGGCTGATTCCTCTGATATCTGCAATAGTCCATCCTATCGCCCTCTTGTGATCCCTCAAGATTCGAAGTAATTTCTCCTCCTACAACTCCGTCAATTCTGCAGAAATAATCACAGGGAGTTGATTGGCGTTTTGGATGAATGAATACCTCAAATGTGTGGGTAAGGTTTTGAGCTCTAATTCTGGTGCTTCTATGATGGATGGTTTGGTGCTCTTTTCTGGCATCTCCAATGGATCAAACGCTCTCAGATCTCTAGGTATGTAAGATTTGCACTCCATCCATCTGATCATTTCCTTAGTTTCTTCATCGATAGTTGCTTCCTCAGAAGTTAATGCTAGCTCAAGCACATCGGTCGTCTTCAAAATAGTAACTTCTTCGGCTACTATCCTGTCAATGATGTCAATAGAAAAACAATCATCAGGTTCATTCGGACATTTCATTGCACGAAGAATATTAAATGTTACCTCCTCGTTATTAACCCTCATGGTTAGCTCACCCTTTTGGACATCAATTAAAGTCCTACCTGTGGCTAGGAATGGTCTTCCAAGGATGATTGGTATTTCACGGTCCTCTTCAAAATCAAGCACGATAAAATCCGCGGGAAAAATAAATTTATCTACCTTAACCAAAATATCCTCAATGATTCCCCTTGGAAAAGCAAGAGACCGGTCTGCTAATTGCAACGTGACCGATGTAGGTTTTACTTCCCCCAAACCCAATTCGTAAAATATTGATAAAGGCATTAAATTAACACTCGCTCCAAGATCACACAATGCCTTACCGCTAAAATTTGAACCAATAGAACAGGGTATAGTGAAACTACCTGGATCTTTCAGCTTTGGAGGTAATTTTTTCTGCAAAATAGCACTACATTCCTCAGTTAAAGCAACAGTCTCAAACTCACCGAGACGTCTCTTTTTAGATAATATATCTTTCATGAATTTAATAGTCTCGGCATCTTCTCCAACGCTCAGCAAAAGGTTAGTTGATGTGTAGCTTTTAAAGATTTCTAAGAATTTCAGGAAATCCTTCTCATCATTCTGCTTTCTAGCCGCTGGGAAAAGGAAGAGGTGGATATACGAGTTTATCTTTTCCAATAGAAGCATTTTCCATACCTTCTTTTGGTTGAGAAAGTTGCTGGCTCGGCTGAACAGAAGGTTCGTTGCTCTTGTGCGTAACTTCTGGTGTAGTTGCAACGTCGTGCTTGAACTTTGAGGCTTCAGGAAGTGTTCTCCCATTCCGTAAATTGATAGCTTGCACTTGTGCATTCCCGTCATTCCTTGGATTCACCTCAGTATTGCTCGGAAGAGTGCCTTGAGGTCGATTATTAATTGCTTGTGCTAATTGTCCGACTTGGGCTTCCAAACTCCGAAGTGAAGCCGATTGGTTCTGCAAAAGAGTGTCGGTTTTAGAAATATATTTGACTAAAAGTTCTTCAATACCTGACATTTTTTCTTGCGGTTGTGGCTTTTGTTGATGAGGCCCTGGTGGAGGAGTTAGTTTCGCCGATTGTTGATTTCCCCACGAGAAATTCGGGTGGTTCCTCCATCCGAGATTGTAAGTATTCGAAAAAGGGGTTGTTCCTCGAGTTGGCTCCCAAGTAGTTGGCTGACTCAGCATCAGTGAAACATTGACCAGGAGCATGATTTTCTCCACACCTCTCACACGGATAATGAATGGGATGACTAGGACCCTTTAATGCATTCAGCTCCCGAGTTAATGCATCCACTTTAGCATTGATGGCAGCAACTTCATCAACTGAATGTACTCCAGCTACTCCTCGGGCACGCGATACTCCATGACCGTTATTAACCATCTGCTCGAATAGCTCCATTGCTTCCTCCGGCTGCTTGTTTAATATTGTTCCCCCTGCAGCTGCATCAATCGATGAGCGAAGTGCATAAGTTAATCCGTCATAAAAAATTTGTACAACATCCATTGAGGTATCTCGTGATGTGGGCACACTCGTAAAAATTCCTTAAATCTCTCCCACTCCTCATAAAGTGACTCTGTTCCATGTTGTCGAAACGAAGTGATGTCATTCCGCATCTTGATAGTCTTGCTAGGTGGGAAATATTTTGATAGGAATTTTCCGGACATCTCTTCCCAGTTTGTGATGGACCCTTCTGGCAAAGAGTAGAGCCATGTTCGTGCTTTGTCCCTCAATGAGAATGGGAAGAGTCTCATTCGAATGGCCTCGCTCGACACTCCATTATAGCGGAAAGTGTCGCAAATTTCCAAAAAGTTGGTGATGTGCCTGATAACTCTACGAAAGTAGAGCTATATGATCACATTTGTGCCTTGATTTGAGTTAGTTCCGTCGTTTTAAGTGTTTAGATTGGTTGTTTCAAGCTGAATTGTGTTACCTCACGTTCGTTATTGTTCGTGTAGGGAATTGAAGATGAAATGAGGAACAACGAAGAGAGGAAGGAATAGTTGCAAGAAGGAAGCGAGGAGTGCAACCACAGAGACCTTCGCAGCTGCGNGTGCCCATGTGGATCCTCCGATGGAGATCCCCCGAAACTCGAATTTTGTAGCATAGTGATAACTGCCGGTTTGATTTCAAATGTGTTGGCTTGAATAGTCGGCTTCACTATGCTAGAGCGTTCATGCACATGGGGCTGGGCATAATCACGCATGATTCTCGGTTTAACTTCTTGATTGTTGTTCTCCATTGTTTGTTGGCGTGTGGCTTCCTTTTGCTCTCTTAGACGTAACCGAAACGTTCTGTCTATTACAGGATCAAAAGGAACCAATTCACTACTGCGCATGCAGCGTTAAGATTTTTCCTGCAAATAAATTGAAAATCAAGGTTAAAGTTGAATTAATAAAGATCTGATTGAAAGTAATATTGGCTGAAAATCTAGAAAACAGTCCCCGGCAACGGCGCCAAAAACTTGTCACGTATAAAACGTATTCACCACGCAAGTGCACGCGATCGTACAAGTAATAAAGTGTAAGTAAGATATCGTTCCCACGAGGACTGATCTAAATTTCTCCCAATTATTAAAATACCGTCAATCTCTATTATCCAACTAAACGAGTTGAGGATTAATCAAATTAAATGTAAAGCTAAAGAAAACAAGTAAGTAAATTGAATTAAGATTCAAATGAGAAAAGCACCCAGGGCGACGATTTCACCGGACAATTAATCGCAAGTCATATCTCAATCAACACGCTTAAGATGATCTGGTTGATAATCTGGAATTCGGTTATCTTCCTACGCCCCTCCCAAGGTTATAAGAACGTACATATCTGTAAATAGTAATCACTCTATTCCTAGGTAGATTAACTATCGACTGCCCCTTAAGAATCAATTCCAATTCGATTACCTAGGACGATTGGGTATATTCCTATCCCGCTCGTTAATAAACCCGTCTTCCGACTAAGTTTACCCTAGGTTATTCCTATTCCCGTGCTTAATCTAGGATTCCCCTTCCGAGTTCACCTAAATTCACTATTCAATCCTATTGGTGATCAGGCAATAAGAAAGCGTTAAGAACGAACATGAATAATCAAACCAAAATCATTCAAGTGTGTCAAAAGAGATAGACTCTTGACTAATCGTCAAGATCCATCTTAACCCTAGGCAAAGGAAATTAGTTCATAACTAAAGTAAACGAAAACATCAGATCCATCGTAAACAATGAAAACGACATAAAGGAAAACTAAAAGAAAAACTCCCAAAGTCTCTGTCGACGGCTCCTTGTTACCAGCAGCCTCCCCATCTCCTCTCCAGGTAAATATAAAATGTTTTATAACCCCCCTAAACCTAGAGAATCTCAGAAAAAAAAAGAAAGAAAATCTTCTAATTTCTCCCCATCGTAGCTTTAGGTGTTGCAAGAGCATCCAAAGATCTTCCCTCTGCACAAAGTCTTCATAATTACGCCGAGATCCCCTTTTCTTCATATTTATCCTGAAATAGACCAAAAAACTCGGCAGTAATCCGTTTCTCGGGAATAATGTGAAATAATCAGGAATATTATGTAATGAACGCAATATTTCACAAATCTAACAAAATCTAAGTATGAAATTGCCCTAAATAACTCTACTTTCATAGAGTTATCAACAATAATCGTGTTTTCCTTCTTGAGGAGAAAGAAGTGCTCACTACTCCCTAGTAGTTCCCAATGAATTAAGGGTGTTGTTCACAGACGAGTCCTTTGGCAGAAGGCATTATTGCCACAGGGTAACCACTGGCGTCAATCAATTCCATGAATGTCTCGAAGGCATTCATGGGTGTGGGGTAGGGTGAGAAAGGGAAAGGTGGAGAAATTAGGATTTTGGATCGGATTGTGGAGAAATTAGGTTTTTCGGTGATCGGATTTGACCAACGATCATATTTTAACGACGTCTGAGTCATGTGTGCGACACGTCGGGACTCCGTCAAGATGGGACCTAATGGAGGATAACGTCAAAGTAACGTCTTAAATTGGGACTACTGTACGATACGTTTCAAACGACTGGATAGATCGAAAAAATGAGGTATATTACAAGATATATTTGCTAATTTGGCCGTTATATTTGAACGGCGTTAGAGCCACGTGTGCGACACGTCGGACTCCGTTAAGATGGGACATAACGGAGGATAACGTCGAAGTAACGTCTTAAGTTGGGGTTACTGTACGATACGTTTCAAACGACGGGATAGATCGGGAGGTATAATACATGATATATTTGCTAATTTTGCCTAAATATTTTACTTTTGTAGGATATGCATCTAGGACTGCGATTCACGGAAGTTTTGAAGGGTCGACATATCATCGTTCAACTACAGCATGGGAAGAATGTTATACGTCGGTATGTTGTATAATTTTGTCACTTTTATTTTAAAACGTCACTTGGAGAATGCTAATACAATTTTCTCTTTAAATTGTATAACAATATTTTTACTTGTAATACCCCAAATTTTGCAAAAGCTTCATGAACAAAAATAGGATCTCCAAAACCTTAATCCTAGAGAACAAGATCTCATGAAATCTGAAAAAATCTAAAGAAATCTGAAAAAAATCACACAAAATCAGGCAAATATAATTAAAAAATAAAAAAGAAAGCACGTTCCATACAAATAACGTAGACCTGGACACACCGGGGAGAAAAAAAAAAGACAATCCTCGGAGACGTTCCTTCTCCCCATCTAGGGAAACCGGAGGCCAACTCCTCCCTCACACATAGAAGCCGTCTCCTCCAACGCTAATGGGCCAAAGCCACTTGACCAGTCCGCATCCTTTCTTTCCTACCCCATTCCTGTCACAGCCACATTCAAAGGATTGGCTCTAAGACAGCCTTCTTATGGGCTCCCCGACATTTTTCTTCTTCTCCGGGCAATCCCGGGGCGAGGCAACCCTTCGGTGAGTTTTCAGTCCTTTTACTTACAATCACGCAGCCACTCTTTACCTTAGAGCATGGCTGACCACCTATTTTTATTTATTTTGCATGAAAAAAATCGAGCGAGAACTTCGAAGGATTCGACATGACCGAATCCTGGAAGCCGGAGGAGGCGGAGCACAAGACAAGACGCGGGGGAAGGCTTCACTAGAGCGGCCTCGACCGACAATTTTCAGTGAACGAGGTGCTATCCCAGCTGCCTCAGGTACACGAGGGAGATACATGCCTCCCGAATTTTCCTTCATTTCCAACTGTAGAGGGCCGTGACCCAAGTGCATAGGCCACGGTCACCATTCTTCCCCGTCCCCTTTGATCTAAATAATTGATTTGTGGGTGTTTGCATGCTTAGGCCCATAGGTTTTATGTCGCATGTGATATTTTTAATCGAACTCGAGTTCGAGCCTAAAAACCCGAATCGGGTCTAACGCCTATAAACAAAGATATTTTTGGAGCAATTCTATCGTTTTGCACGTTAGAATGTAAAAGTTAGTAAATAATGATCCCCGAATGATTTTTTCGACTTAAATAGTTTTATAAATAAGTCGATGACGACTTCGTAATAGCTTATCTAGGTTAAGCAACATCAACCATTTTCTTACAGAGCCATCATGGATGAGGGAATGCGAGGCGAGCCACTCCCGATTTTCTCAAGATTCTTTTTTGGGATCATGCTCCCCTTCTCGCTCGTCGCCTTTGGACGATCGAGAGAGAGGCCAAGGAGGCTCGATTAAGAATCAAGGGAGGATCAACCCCGCTCTCTTCTACAGTGCCTTGACGCCCGAGTCTTGATATCGACCGGGGGAGCATCGGGGGAGTGGGCCTCGAATCCTCGTGGCGTCCGAACCGCCGTCGCGCCGCGAGGTCACGGAAGGGTGTGCGTACATCCCGCATGGCGACTCTGTTGGGGACTCCGTACGTGGATTTCTACTGAAAGCTTTTACATTCAAATTCACATGCGGAGAGGAGTACACTTGTTTGCGCATGTTCTCTAGCTCAGTGCCCTTTGTATGTTCTCATGGTTTTGTTTGTTTACCCCGCTTTTCTATGCTCGTCTAGGTAAGTCCCTATACCCGGGACTAGGATTTTAGGGAGTCACCGAACAGCGGGGCCTTGCTGCTTTCTGCAGCTCGTAAGCTATGGACAGAGGGCCGCCTCCCTTTGTCCGAGGGAGGTCTTAGAAATCCTTTCTGAGTTTAGAATTGTATGCTCACTACAGGTACCGGATACCGCACGTACATATGTTTGTTACTAAGTATCTGTTACTTGCACAGGGACATGTGTCAGTTATGTTTTGTATGTGATAAGTTGCAACACTAACTCTACCCGTTTTGTAAGGGTTTGGGTTGGTTGCGGGGGTTTCCGCAATTTTTTTCTCCTTTCCTACCTCCTTTTACTGCTTTATAGCATCCATATGCATTCATTACAGCATGATCCTTTATCAACTTACAATTGTTATTTTATTTACGCACCAAATATGTTATTTTGTTCTCTTTTCAAAAGTGTGTTTGTACAAATCGCATGTGGCATCATATCATGCTAGGATCAGGGATTGGAATGTCATCACTTTTGAATAACACCCAAGTATGCAGGTTAGCTTCATGGAGTCGATTTCTTTATGCCCAAAAGTTCCGTGTCTCCACAATCTTCTCGATTGGCTCACTCTTTTGAAGCCCGCGGAGAAAGAATTTGTCCAGTCCAAACTCAAAGGATTATTACACCTTTCACTTCGGAAATCTAGAGTTGGCGCCATTGTACGAAGAGTATGAGCATTTGGCCGAGATGCATCATCGCACCGGGATAGTGCCTCTTCCCTGAGTTGACAAACCGAACGAGTACATAGCGAAACTCCTTCGAATTTCCTCGGCAAACGTACTTGACCCGTTTACCTCCCGAGGTGATATCAACATCAACGGCTTCATTGATCTTTAGACAGTACCGTACATCCCCCGCATGGGTGAAGGCCAAGGATCGGCATGATCATTCATCTTACTATTTGTTGGGATGATTTTACCTCCATACAAAAAGAGAACGATACATCAGCAGGCGGTTTAACATCACCAAAGCTATACTGGAAGATGGTGCTTTCCTACCAAATTTGATTGGAAAATTAAATTCAATCTCACCAGCATCGTTCGAAGAGCCTGACGAGGAATCCAACAAGATCGGGTAACCTTTAGCCTTGCATTGTTACAAGTTTGGTTTTACACACATCTTGGAATCACATGAGAAGCATTCACAAGGGAACATAGCCCGAGACTACTTGCTCGTATTGTAGAGCGCGCCCAT
Organism: Melastoma sanguineum; assembly: GCA_029817735.1. Classification (NCBI taxonomy): domain Eukaryota; kingdom Viridiplantae; phylum Streptophyta; class Magnoliopsida; order Myrtales; family Melastomataceae; genus Melastoma; species Melastoma sanguineum. The sequence continues at coordinate 322,170 of JARUPW010000015.1, read as the reverse complement.
CTACCAGCACGCACATTTGCGGAGTCAACGCGCTATTCCGCTCACTAGAACCCGTTGACTTCTACTAGAGGGTCCCTTGCTTTGACACAGACTACGCCATTATTTCCTTCACAGACGGAGACTTTACTCCAAATGTGGGGATCAGAGGCACTCATGATATGCCCCAGTTCGAGTCCGACATCAGATAGGAGGAATCCCAAGGATCATATCGTCTCCGCAACAACTTCCAGTAACCCTTGATGATAAGGAATCGAAGATATCAATTCAGAGGATAATCGTACACATTTCTCGAGTATGGATGACCCTCACAGAAGAACCATGCAAGCTTTCCCCAGAGCACAAGGTGGACGACCGTGCGGCTCAGTCTCACCGTTTTTTGAGGAAGTGCAACGCCCCGTGGGACCGCGTTTGATTGTGGACACCTTTATTGGGCATGCGAGCCCATCCTATCTTTTCCCTTGAGGAATTATACTTTAAATTTTATGATAGAGTAGAATTTATCTAATTTGCTTCATTTCCTTTAGGTCAATTTCGTTGTGACATTAATCCAGTCTCTACATTAGACACAATCATGCATCACTATATATCATACATCCAAGATGAACTCACAATTCAAGCTAATTCAATTCTCATTTCCATACCCCAAGGTACCAAAATTAATCTCCCGATGACACGTCTGTTCGAGCTGCGAAGCCGGACGATGTAGATGGCTAGCTCGGGAGTATCCTCTTCTGATATGACAATGCTCAACATTGGAGCGTCCGAAACTATCGTCCGTTCAGCTCCAATCGCCACCGGGTCTTCGTCAACAACAACACCCACGGTTTCCATGAAAACTTTTCTGCCTCTATCTTCCCAAGTTCCGATATTCACCGATTCAGAAATGCAATGCTCAACAATGCCAACCATTGTGTCATTTGTGCCCATTCTACCTGCACCGGCCTAGAACGCTGACAACTCCCTAGGGAACAAGGTGGAATCTCTTTCCGCAGAGCTGTCATCTTTGAAGATGATGATGGCTGAGTTACTGCAATGGCAACTGACAGTCACACCTCCCGTTACACAGAACCTAGACCTACCACCTACATGTCAGGGTCCTCCATGCCGACCAACGCACCGTCACCATTTAACTCCTACTTCACCACAGTCAGGAGAGTGAGAGCCGTGAACGCACCAGGCTTCAACCCGTATACACCTCCGAACATGGCCAGATCATCTACCGTAACATGTCGTTTCACGCAGCCATACTACTCACAATCATTTGCACCAGGGCCAACTCCCTACTTGCCAGCGACGTTCGAGCAAACTCCCTACCAATGCACCACTTGGGCCAACTCCCTATGTTCATGTCGCCACTATAACTGTCGTCTTCGGGATTCCCATACCGATCACAACGCCCCCGACTCCACATGTGGAATCGGTAGTGTCAAACCCAATAAACCATAATGCGGCCATTGTGTATGAATTATTCGGTGAACACAGCAGGCCTATGCTTTTGAGACAAGACTCGAGGCTAGGATTGCCTCAAGAAGAAGAGGCTCGTCGTATGACTAGGATGAAAGAGCGCCTCAATGCTATTTAGGCACACCGAGCTCACAACTAGGAGTATGCAAACTACTAAGTCCCCCAGATTCATGTCTCGCCAAGATTTAAAATGCCCTAATTTGAGAAGTTTCGTGGAAACGACTGTCCGGAGTTACATCTGAAGCACTTCTGCCACAAGATGGCTGTGTACCTGGTAGATGATAAGTTCTGCTTTGCTATGTTCCAAGAAAGCTTGGTAGAGTCGGCGCTGCACTGGTACTATACTAATCGTCATCAACACCGACAGACTTGATGGGGCAAGCCGAGACAGGCTAATTCCTTCCCCTTCTGTGAAATTGGCTGTCAAACCAAAGCCCAAGGAGATCGTCGTGGCTGCGGAGCACAATAAACAGTTAATGAAGGCAGCGGCACCGCCGATTTCGTATGCGCTGAGGTCGTACGCCGCAACTGCCATTAGACCCCTCGTGCTTGTGGCGGCCGGTCCCAGACCACCCGCTCCCGTGATGATACACCAGCAGCCAAGGCCTGCACACCGATAGCGTCTCCGATGCAGATTAGAGGACCTGGTTCCGACTCCCGGTCCATTAGATGTTATGTTCATCCGGTTGAAGGACATGGGCTTAATCACACCCGTGGATCCCAAACCGACCAACCCTTCCTGTTTTGGCTACAACCCCAAGGCGAGTTGTCAATATCATTCTTGAATATTGGGGCACGACACCGATGATTTCATCGCACTCAAATTTAAGATTCAGAACTTGTTGGATGACGACGTCATTACGTTCGCAACACCGGCCACAACTCCAAATGTCATGAGCAACCCATTGTCCGAGTATGTCAACTATGTCGGGACAAACCCCTTTGCGCCGCTAACTGATCATGAAGAAAATGTGCATCTACATGAGGTGGAGCAAGAGATCATCGAACATGTTAATGTAGCTGAGTTGGATCGGGAACGAGGTTGGAGACGCCGACCCCGCATGCGCAATCACTATATACCACTTAATGTGGCCATGCATCTGAACCTCATGCCGACATATATTAGACAGGCCAGGAAACCACACTTCTGTGTTCCAATTGTGCCTTTTCCTCTTAGAATTGAAGTACGACCTCTGAGAAAGCAAAAGAAGTCTGATGTTGAGAAGCTGGATGATACGGAGGATAAGACGCGTGAGTCTGAAGGACAAGAATATGTCAACATGGTCGAGTCCAATCGTGGTCGAGGTCGAGACCGAGGCCGAGGACTTGGACGCGGACTATACGGAGGGGGTGCACACCCACTACTGATGCATGCCGCTATACTAGACATTTTATCCCAAGTACTCCATCGAGTACCATATGTCTACATCCTGGTGTGTCCAGCACAACCGAAGATACCGCCTCAAGCCAAAGCACTGATGCAGATAGAACCAAGGAGTCCAATTGTCATTGGTCCAAGTGGCATGACACCCAACCCAGAAGTCGAGCTCATCACTTGCTCAGGAAGAGTGGTACCGGCTCCAGGGCCCCACCACAGTTTGAGTCTTCAAAGCCAATGAGCCATCGGATGAACAAATTTGCAAGGTGATCTACTCAGCGAAAGAAAGCGACTACAACATTGTGGAGCAGCTAAAGAAGCAACCCGCCCATATCTCTCTATTCGACTTAATATATTCCTCCAACAAGTACATGGACATGTTGGAGAAATTTCTGGCCGAGGTACACGTACCAAAACAGATTGAGGTAAACACGCTGGACTCGTACATGAACGGCATGCTGACAAACAATGCCATCACCTTCTCGGAAGATGATCTGAAAGAAGGAGGACGTGACCACAACAATGCCATGTTCATCACACTCAAGTGCCATGATACTATTGTTTCCGAGGTGCTCATCGACGGGGGGTCTAGAGTCAACATCATCCCACTTGTTGTAGCTCAGGAGCTTGGTGTCAACATGGAGAGACCGCCACCTTCCAACCTGACCACTCGAGCTTTTGATAGGACAAAACGTCAGGCCCACGGCGAAGTGACCCTAGAGATCAAAGTAGGGCCCACTCTCTTCTCCACCGCATTCCAAATTTTTTAGACTGCCGAATCCTTCAACATATTGCATGGACGACCACGGATCCATCAGGCTGAGGCAATCCCTTCGACTCTATACCAGATGGTCCGTTTTTCGCCAGATGGAAAGCTCATCATAGTCAAATGGGAGTGTACCATGGAACTATGTCATGAAATTGACATACCTTACGTCGGAGAACCAACAAGCGAACCATCGACAACTCAAGCGTTCGAGATGGTGAACATGGTCAGGAGGCGGTTCATGTCAGATCCCCTAAGGGGCCGGGGCAACATCAACGCTGCTCGAGAATTCATCAAATTCGGATACCAGCCTGGTCAAGGACTCGAAGCTCAAGGGCAAGGTATCCGACATCCGATCGACATCCCTATCCAGTTGGGAACACACGCTCTCGGATCCAAAGGCAACGAACCACGGAGGCCTAAACCAACAATCCAGGACATGCACGCCGAGGGCAAGTCATCCATCCCTTTCGTCCATTCATCATCAATGACAATGAAATGTGAGATCCACTCCGAACAGATGTAGGATATGAAGATTGAGGCACAAGAGCCTGAAGAAGAAATCAACATGATGGAAGCATCGAACCAACTGAGTCAAACACGCCGCTTAAAGAGTGAACCTTTTCAACTTTACTTTTTGCAGTTAGAATGGTTGAGTCTAGAATAAATTGCCTTGCTACATTATGGTCGCTGATTAGTAAGGTTGTTCATATGTAACGCAACCTTAGTTAGTGCCGGAGCATCTGTGGGATCGGGCCGCTGATGATTTGGGCGAATCCGAGGAAATGACGAGGATCCCGCTGAGTCATGCTCCCATAATGTCTCCCTTTTGTCCAAAGCGCATGACTTGCTATATGTTGTTGTATTAAACAATATTTCAGTAATCCTTTTGAATCTATGAGTATGATATCTTTTTCTTTTCAGGAACGACACTTCAGACATATCCGGAAACACCTCTGAACAAGATGAAGTGATCGTAGATAACCCGAAGTCCCTTGACAGCTACCATAGTCTCGAGCTAGGTCTCCAACGACATGAAGAACCAATGGAGATAACATTGCAAGAACCAAGCTCAATCAAAATTGAAACAGACAACGAGCCCAAGGAGCTACACATCGGGGCTGATCTCTCAAGTGATGAGGCCGACAATATCGTCAACCTACTCTAAGAGTTTTCAGACATATTCGCTTGGATGTACATGGATATGCTAGGATTAGACCCGGAGATAATGGAGTACAAAATTCCCATTGATCCACCGATCTGTCCCACCAAGAAAAAACAGCGCAGGTACAAGCTGAGTTAGCCCTTGCGATCAAGGAAGAAGTCGACGAACTCCTTAAGGTCAACTTCATCGAAGTAGCCAATTACCCACAATGGGTTGCCAACATCGTCCTCGTTATCAAGAAAAATGGGAAGGTCCGAGTCTGCGTCGACTATCGTAATCTTAACAAAGTAAGTCCCCAAAGACGACTTTCCTCTGCCGCACATCGACCTACTAGTGGACAATACCACCGATTTCAATAGATTTTCTTTCATGGATGGATTCTCTAGCAACAACCAAATTTGTATGGCCGAAGAAGAAATAAAAAAAATGACATTCACGACACCTTGGGGCACGTTCTACTAGAGGGTCATACCCTTCGGATTCAAGAACACTGGGGCGACCTATCAACGCACAATGGTGGTCTTTTCCACGACATGATGCATCGCGAGCTTGAAGTCTATGTCGACGACATGATCGTCAAATCCAAGGCAAAGGAGGACCACACTGTTGTTCTCCATAAGCTACTCGAACGACTTCGTAAGTACAAGCTTCGTCTCAATCCGGCCAAGTGCGTTTTCGGGGCAACATCAGGCAAACTTCTCGAGTTCGTTGTTAGTAGCAAAGGCATCGAGATCGACTCCGACAAAATTAAGGAAATTTGCTATCTCCCACCACCCAAGTCAATTAAGGTGATTCGCGGCTTCATGGGCCGCGTCAACTATATTGGTTGGTTCATCTCCAACTTGGCATATACGTGCAAACCCCTGCTCAAGAAATTAAGGAACAATGTCAAATTTGAATGGGATGACGACTACAAAACCGTGTTCGAGCAGATAACGGGATACCTAACAAAACCACTCGTTCTCATCCCACCAAAGTCGGGCACCCTTTCACGCTCTACCTCACATTCCGAAAAGAGTTGTTCGGAGCCATGCTCGCCCCACAACTGCCAGGCACCAAGGAACCGCGGTCTATTAAGCAAGAAATTCACGTATTGCGAGTCTCAGTACACGGCGTCATAACGAACAAGAAGTCTTTCACGACAGCCCTCATGCGGTGCGTCATCGAACAGGAAGCCCGAGCCATCATCTTTGAAGTCCGTGAAGGCGTTTGTAGACCACACATGAATGGCTATGCTCTCGCTCAAAAGATCCGTCAGGGATACTATTGTCCCACAATTGAGGTCGACTACATTAAATATGTCAAAACCTGCTGCAAATGTCAGATCTACAGCAAAAACGTGCATGTCCCTTCGACAAGGCTCTACCCATTGTTCGAACCGTGGGCGTTCTCAATGTGGGGCATGGACGTCATCGGATCGATTAATCCCAAGGCATCAAACGGACATCGACTTATACTGGTCGCCATCGACTACTTCACTAAATGGATCGAAGCACAATCCTTCAAGGAATTCACTCCGAATGACGTCATACGTTTCACGTGGGCAAACATTATCACCAGATACGGAGTTCCGGAGCTGCTCGTCACCGACAACGTCACAAACTTCAACAGCAAACATATGAATTCTCTATGGACTAAATTTCGAATCAAACACATCAACTCTTCACCGTACCGTCCACAAATGAACGGTGCAGTCGAAGCTTCCAAAAAAACATGAAAAGGATCCTTCAAAAGACGGCGATCACATATCGTGGTTGACACGAGAAGCTCCCTTTCATATTACTCGTCTACCGGACGACGATGCGTACTTCGACTGGGGCAACCCCCTTCGAACTCGTCTATGGTGCTAAGCAGTCATTCCACCAGAAGTCAAGCTACCTACTCTCCAGATCTCGTCCTAGAGCAACATGACCGGAGAAGAGAAGCTCAATCACCAGCTCGCCCACCTTGACTTAATCGACAAGAAACGACTCCCTGTAATCAACGACATGCAGTGTTATCAACAACGCATGTTTAGGGCGTTCAACAAAAAAACCAAAGAGGCTAAGTACAAACCAGGAGATCTCGTCCTCAACCGGATCCTTTCAAACGTCAAAGATCCCAGGGGAAAATTCGCTCCAAACTACGAGAGACCATTCGTCGCCAAACACGCCTTTTCGGAAGGAGCAACCATCCTAAGGAAGATGGATGGAGGAGAACTATCGCGACTAATCAATGCAGCTGGAGCTTCGGAACGACTTCATCATCAAATTTTTCATATCCCCACGGAGTTAACTAGGGCACGGAAGGCTGACAATATTCATGAAAAAGGGAGAATCGTACAATTACTACTATCTTCATCAAACTAAACGAGATTACAGGAGCTTATATCGTTTATGTCCATGTGGGCAGGTACAAGAGCTCCTCATATGAAAGGTACAAAACTCTTGTGAGGAAGGCGAGGGTGACGAGGGTGGCAAGGTGACAAAGCATCAAGCCAAAGACTTACTGCAGTTTCGCTGATCATTATATTCCATCAGACGAAGACGCAATAACGAAACAAAAAGGGAGTATCAAGCCTCTACTTTTCTTTTCAAATATGTGAATTACATGAGTAAATTTCGTTTTTACTCTAAAAGAAACAAGTCGCACAAACTCATTTGTTTTCGTGCCATTTTTTGGTACAAGTTCAACCTCACAACATACATAAGACAGGAGGAGCACTTCACCAAACCTTCGATTCCATCGGATGAAAACGCACTGACGAAGCAACATGAAAGGGGAGTATTAATCCAATACTTTCTGCATCGAGAAAAGTTACAAGAGAGCACTTGTGTTTTTCTCCCTTTGGCGTTTGTAGGTACATGAACATCCTACATTTCGAACAAAGGCACGGGCGGTCGGGTGAAGAATATCGAACCAAGGATTTGTAATTGTCTTTATTGTCACCAAGGATGGCCATGCAAAAAGGAGTACCTTCTACATTATTCCCTAACCAGTTTTCTATCATTCCTCAGCTGGAGTCACGCTTCCATTTCCCCAAGCTGGAATCAGTCACATGAGCACACCGAATTAGCCAAGACGAGTTGAATATATGAGCATATTCTTCCCCAAGGGCAATCGAGATGAACATTCTCTTCTTATCTCCCCAGCGGATACCTGACCTTATCATTATTTCCCCAAGCGAGAGTTGAAATACTTGAGCTAACTCCATCTCCGTCTGTTATCGACTATGTAGATACATGAGCAACCACACGGTATGGTACAAACTCTAGGGCAACGATGAAGATGGAAGCTGTTTCGTGCCTAACCTCGGAAAACACGAACTGGGACATGAAAGTAGAAGCACTTTCCCTTTGGAACTCAGCCCAACTCGAGCGCCATTGCTATTCAATATCTCCACCCAAAGGTATCCAACGGAGCTGCTGTCTGGTAGATGGAGAATTCGCTTGGACGGTGGAACCTCTATGGTACAACAGCTTCCGATGAAGTCCTTAGACTCGTTCCTTCAAAATGACAAATTCAGATTTTCCATCCAAAGGCCTTATGTCATAATTACATTACAACCTAGATAAAGTCTCCTTCGACCGATACATGAACATCCAAGTAAAAAGAATTCTGAAATTCCACCGAGACGGCTTTCAGAAACAAGAGTGAGCCGTGAGAAATGTCAGAAGCCCTTTTTCCGACCTTGCTCAGAAGCATCCAAATAAAATTTGTCAAAACAAATCACGACATACATGAATGTCATAATCGTATATGTTTGATTACTCTCGTATTTCACGGGGTCTCATTTATTACTTACATTTTTCTTGATGAGATCCAAAGTACAAGTCTGTTAAGGATAGCCTAAGCGCACAATTTGAGGTACTAATGAAGACTTTGCAAAAAAATCTTTACAAGCTTCCCTCGCAAAGAGGGGCAACTGTAATACCCCAAATTTTGCAAAAACTACATAAACAAACAAAATCTTAGAAGGAGAAAAATCTTCAAGATAGGATCTCCAAAACCTTAATCCTAGGGAATATGATCTCATAAAATATGAAAAAATCTAAAAAAATCACACAAAATCAGGCAAATCTAATTAAGAAATAAATAATTGACTCCCTATAAATAGCGTATGGACACACTAGGGAGCAAAAAAAAGACAATCCTCAGAGATTTTCTTCTCCACCTATAAATCACACAAAATCGGAAGCCAACTCCTCTCTCACACATAGAAATCGTCTCCCTCTCTAGTGTTAATGGGCCAAAACCCACAAGAGCGGCCTCGACCGACAATTTTCAGCGGACGAGGTGCTATCCCGGATGCCTCAGGTTTATGAGTGAGGTGCGGGACTCCCGAATTTTCTTTCTTTTCTACATGTAATGAGCCGTGGACCCAAGTGCATAGGCCCGCGGTCACCATCCTTCTCCGCGCCCTTTGATCTAAATACTTGATTTGTAGGTGTTTGCATGCTTTAGGCCCATAAGTTTTAGGTCGCATGTGATATTTTTAATCGAACACGAGTTCGGGCTTAAAAGTTCGAATAGGGTCCAACGCCCATAAACAAAGACATTTTTTGGAGCAACGCTACCGTTTCGCATGTTCGAATGTAAAAGTTAGTAAATAGGGATACCAGAACCAACGGTTTTTCCGACTTAAACCGTTTTATAAATAAGTCGGTGGCGACTCCATAATAGCTTACCTAGGTTAAGCTACATCAACCATTTTCGTACGGAGCCATCATGGATGAGGGAAGGTGACGCGAGCTGCTCCCAATTTTTTTCTGAAGATTCTTTTTGAGATCATGCTTCGTTTTTCGTCCGTTGCCTTCGGACGATCGAGCGAGAGGCTGAGTAGGCTCATTTAGGAATCAAGGGAGGATCAACCCTGCTCTCTTTAGCAGCGCTGGACGCCTGAGTCTTGATGTCAATCGGAAGAGCAACAGGGGAGCGGGCATCGGATTCTCGTGTTGTCCGAATAGTAGTCCCGCGCCGCGAGGTCACGGAAGGGCGCGAATACATTACTTGTCGCTAATTGGAGAGAACTGTGAAAAGGTCCAGCCTGATGAATGCATAGATGTTTACATACATTAGGCCGAATTCTATGGAGAGCAAAGGTCCCATATATTTAGTTGAATTGGGCATTGATTATGACGTGATGAGGGATGGAGAGTAGAGACTCATCCCTTTTATATGGTTTATCATAAAATGCCAATAACCTTAGAGACGTTCAGGTTCAATTAGGTTTACTGGTGGTTGAAAATGTGATTGTTGTCGATTCTTCCGATGCAATAGAGGTTGTGTTAGGATTTACTTGTAATTGTGCTTGACCTAAACCATATGAAGCATGGTCGTGTGAAGATGACCTAGTTAGTTAACAATTTTAATATATTACCAGAGTACGCAATAAAGGAACAGATTTAGAGACATACCCAGAATTACATTTTGCAGCTTATCAGAGGGATGCTTTTTACGAATAATTTTGATACTTGGTTCATTTGATTTGGTTGTCTTTCCTTACTGACTTTGAGCGTGCTTGGATGTATAGTTGGGGCAATGTTTGTTTAGCATAGTTATACGAGAGTCTCTATAAACGACATATCATAGGGCGTCATAAGTTTCTGGAGCACTTATATCACTATAGGTTTGAGCATGGGATCAATTCCCACATATTACCCCTCTTCGACATCATACTGTTTACGTAGAAGGGATACTTTGAGTTATCGATGGAGAGTTGTCTTTGATGTTTGCACAATATCAATTCAAGTCCTATTTGCTTATTTAAAAGTCCTCGATAGACAGGTAGTGATCAGGTAATCTTTGCTTTCAAATGAAGTTTATAATAACTTGACATTATGGTTATTGATATTATAATTAGCCATTTAGGCTATTTTGCATCCTAGAAAGAGAATATCTTCACTAGGCTTCCAACGTATTGTTTGATTCGAGGGAAGTATTGATGTGCTAGAGTGCCACTCATTTGTTTCTTCATTATTGTTAAGTGACATTAGTCTAATAGGGTTATACGCCAATTTAGAGATAATAAATTTTCCTAGGCATTGCGACACCCAAAAGAACTTACATCGGATTGACCTATGCAACAAGTTCATGAATAATTAGGTACAAATATATCAAGAATGTTAAATTATGGAATGATCATATGTTTATGGTCATGGACCGACGAGGATGGTGTACCATGAAGAGGGATGATGATATCTCATATTCACATAACTCTCTGCTATATAGCCGTGATATCACTATACCATGACCCACATCGATCGACTTTCATCACCCATTCCACAAGCATTATTGAAGGCTCAGAAAGACTTCCAATTCCCTCATGAAGCGAACCGGTTTCTCAGCTGACGCAACTCACTACATGGAGTTTGTCGCATCAAAAAGAGGTCGAAGGGCTTGAATTGCCCTACTTTGGCATTATTCGAGATGAAGCAGTGCTCGTAGAGGGATACATTGCTTAAGTGACAAAATGTTTTTTTTTTTAATCTTTTGATTACCTTTATATGGACGAAATATATGATTAATGAAATTATATGTGTGAATGTTTGATCCTAAATGTATTATTTGATCTTTATGTTCTCTTGTTGGAAAATGTTATTACGAATAAAATTTTTCTAAGTACCCCAAACGGCAAATTTGGAGGGCTAAGGAAAAATTTTGACCAGAAGAAGGTAAATGTGGCTCTGGGTCAGTATCATTTTCTCAAACAACGAGTTTTAATTGAAGTCACAGTTTTGACACTGTGACACTGCTCTAAATCCATATTTGCCCCCTTTTTGCCAAAATTTGTTTAATCCCCTTTTCATATTGTATCGGAATATCGATTTAATCCCCTATATCAAAAGACTTCTTAATAAAAAGAAATCATCTCAAATAATAACTTGGGGATGGTAGAACTGAAATTTAAGAAACTTTTGAATCATATTTCACTAATATTTTTTGAAACAAACGGCTCTTACTTTTCAAGCTTAAATACTAAACTATGTACATATATACACTCTACAGGTGGAGGTGCTATTAAGGAAATCATGCACCGCATACTAAAAAAATTACATGCTTATAGTTTGGATATATTTTTAGAAATACAATTAGTACGAAGCACTTTTTGTAAATACAAAGTAAAACGTTTTTTGAGGTATTTCGAATATTATATTCCGCGCTTTTTAATTTCTTGTTAAAACCAGGACCAGCATTCAACGGAAAAAACGCCGGTGACTGGTACGGCCAGGCATCATCGTCATCGGCATGCTGCTATGCCGATGGACTAGTAACTGTGGTTTATCGCATTCGCAACCTTGAATGTGGACGGAGGACTACATTGCGATGTTATCGCACTTCGCTGCTTTTCAAACTCGGTAGTGTCCCATAATCCTCCTTGTCAACTCTACATCGACTCGACTCGAGAGCACGGTGTCGTTTAGGTGCAGGATCCGACCACAAAAACAACTTCCCGGCAAGCCTTTCCATTACAATTCTCTCAGGATCATCTACACAACGTCGTCTGACAGACAACTCTCGTTCACAACTAAATAGCCTTCCCAAAAGGATTACTCATCCACAATCCGGCGACCAGACAAAATGGATAATACTAAAGCCTGGACGCCTCGCGAGGATAGTGACCTCCCTTTCCTTTAGAAAGCTTGTCATTTGCCGCTGTGGTGCCTGTGCCCGTGACCTCCTTAGCATCGTGGGCCGTCCCCCCCTTTCCTCTAGCGTCTCTGGAAGTCTGAAAGGGCCATACATAGGTAGTTCCATTTCATTCATTAGTGTGGATCCTAAATATCCCCCCTAACCGATTTGTGTCTCCCATAACATACCTGCCGTCGATTCTCGCCCTCAAGCTCATCCTCCTCGGGGTCAATCCGGAGGGCATGCTGTGGGGCGTAGAGCTCTCCCTGTCCGACTCGCTCCGAGTCAGGACGAGGACGCTCATCTCCCTTCAGCTCCTCTGTGTTTTTCTTCATGGTGGTCCGTTGTTTCGACGGCCGACCGGAAGGCAAGAAACGGCAATATATGCATTATCTGAAGACGTCGTGTCACCTTCCGCTTCCACGTGTCCATTTGAATCCACGTGTCAATGAAAAGTGTTATTTATCATCTTCCATATCAGAAAGTTCCCCAAAAAGGAATTCGCGATGTTTTTTTTGCATGTCTTAATAAAAAATTAATATTATTTTCTTTACATTGAATTGGTGTGGATTCTTACTTACACGTGTTAGAATGTAAAACACCGGGCAGTGCTATGCTTTCTTCCTCCTACTCTCCTCCCCGCCAATTCACCTCCAGTCTTCTTCCGCCGTGCCGTCCCTTCCGATTTCCTTAGTAAGTAACGAATGCTCCGGGATTGTAATTCTCGTGTATTTTGGTGTTGGAAGCTAGTGCCGATTTCTGTTTACGTTGTGTGACTGATTTGATGCGTGTGCTTCTGTGATCGCGAGGCTGCGCGTTTTGTTTCGACGGACGTGCCACGTCGAAACTGTACTAGTTCATGCGTTCTTGTGGTGAGCGAATGTCGTTGCCGATTATTCTGACGTGATGTCCGTCGATTAATGACTCTTTCCGAGACTTTGCAGGATCCGTAAATCCACCGCTTGGGGGATGTCTTCGGTTTCGCGGGCTGTGGGAGATAGAATCCCTTGGGATACGTACACCGTCGACGAGGCTCTTATTTCCGTGGGATTCGGGAAGTTCCAAGTCCTCATTCTCTGTTATGCCGGCCTGGGCTGGATCTCGGAAGCAATGGAAGTCATGCTCCTTTCTTTTGTCGGGCCCGCCGTTCGGTCTCGATGGGGACTCTCTGCACACGAGGAGAGCCTGCTCACCAGTGTAGTTTTTGCTGGCATGCTCATCGGGGCGTACTCGTGGGGTGTCGTATCGGATAAGTATGGAAGGAGGTATGTTTCTTAATTCTTACCTTCTCTATTTTAACCTTTGATAACGATATGCGGAGGTTCTCTACGTTGTGCTCGGAATCACAGAGGTAACCGTGGATTCCATTAAGAACCGAATTAATCCTCTACAGGCAATTTGAATGTCTGGAAGCAGTTATATGGTTGCGAATTAGGCCTCTTCCTCGTGTCGAAATTCTGCTTCTTTATTCAAATTTCTCTCCATTCTCCAGGAAGGGATTCTTTGTAACTGCGGTGGTCACGGCTGCCGCTGGATTTCTGAGTGCGTTTTCTCCCAATTACATTGCGCTGATTGCGCTGCGTTGTGTGGTTGGCTTTGGCATTGGAGGCGGCCCTGTTCTATCGTCCTGGTTCCTAGAGTTTATTCCTGCGCCGAGTAGGGGCACGTGGATGGTCGTTTTTTCTGCTTTTTGGACAGTTGGAACAATATTTGAAGCCTCGATCGCTTGGGTGAGCAATTTCTTCTTTGTGACTTTCAATGCAAAATTGCATCGAATTACTTCTACCATCTAATAGTGATCTTGTAAGGGTATCTTCCGGATGGAACGCACAAGTCATATTCTAGCAATGTGAATTCCCATATCTGTTTTTTTCTTTTGTTTCTTTAAGAGTCTTGCTTTCGTTTCTCTGGCAATGCTGATATTGTTTATGTATCTCCGGAATGATTCTGACCAATATCGTCTGCTTCCTCATTTCATTTGATCCTGTCAGTTAGTGATGCCGACGTTAGGCTGGAGGTGGCTGCTTGCATTATCTTCCATACCTACGGCCATTCTTCTTTTGTTCTATTGGGTAACGCCCGAGTCTCCGCGGTATTTATGCACGAAAGGCCGGATGGAAGATGCTTCCGGAGTTTTGAGAAGTATTTCCAGGCTAAACAATGCTGAATTACCCCATGGAACTCTCGTGTCTGATCGCCACATCCAATTACATGAGGAGACAGCTCCGTCCGGGGATCCCCGTCCATTATCTCTGAATTCAATTGATCACACAAGTGCAAAGAAGTCAGGCGAGATATCTGTAGTCTTTTCCTCGTTCTTGACACTTCTTTCCCCAAACTTGTGCAAGTTGACATTGCTCTTGTGGACGGTATTTTTTTGCAATGCATTCTCCTATTATGGATTGGTGCTGCTGACTACCGAGCTGAAAGATTACAGCGGCAAATGCTCTGCTAAAGTACTTCATTCTAGCAAATCCCATGATATCAACTACCGCAATGTGTTCATCACTAGTTTTGCTGGTATATCTCATGTTTATGAAAGTATAAGCAGAGGTACATTCTAAATTTACTCCGGTTTACTCTGACATCATTCGACTCCTTTCTTTTGTAGAGTTCCCAGGGCTCCTCATATCTGCCGTGATGGTGGATAAGCTCGGTCGGAAGTTTTCGACCACATCCATGTTGTTCATTTGTGCAGTGTTCCTGTTACCCCTGGTAATCCATCAGCCTGCCCGTGTGACAATGGTCCTATTGTTTGGCGCCCGCACCTGCATCACCGCATCCCTTACTATAATCTACATTTATGCTCCGGAGGTAAATGCTCACCCTTCTGTTCGGTTAAGAGTAGGGATATACGTCGTTATACATGACATGCTAAGAGAACAAGTTGCATTTTGCGTTTATCTTCCGGTATAGGTATACCCGACATCAGTCAGAACGACCGGCGTCGGGGTCGCGAGCTCTGTGGGGAGGATCGGCGGGATGATCTGTCCTCTCGTTGCGGTAGCTTTAGTACACGGATGCCATCAGACGGCTGCTGTTGCTCTTTTTGAGACAGTAATCATCCTCTCCGGCGTTTGTGTGATCTTCTTCCCTTTCGAGACGAAAGGCCGCAACCTAACCGATTCCGTACACGCGGCGGTGCGTGAGAATGCGGCCGCGGCGTGAAGTGGGGGCCGATTTCAGTGGCATTGCTGGACAGCGAGTAGAAAATAATAAGATTTTGGAAGCAAAATGATGGGAGTACATCGGAATTCGATTAATAAAAACTAATTGAAAATATGTAGGATAAACTCACAAATCATTTGACTTTTTGAGGTTAATGAAATCTTCTTTCTAGTCGGGCACTTTTGTCCTTGCCTCTCGTGATATGTGGGGGTAAAGTAAAACACTTGGGGGGCAGAGCGTGTGCTTTCATTCTTCCTCCTCCAAGTTTGACGGAAACGAATTCAGTTTGGTTCATTTCCCTACGCAGTCTCTGCGACTCCGTCTCTCGTCAACGACTCTTCTTCTCCTCCATCGTCGAACGATTAGGTCGAAGTCGGATTCTCTCTCTCGATTCCACCCCTCGGATCCTCTCGATCCCTTCCCCCACCTCCTCTCCCCGATTTCGCTGGTAAGTAAACGCCTGCGATTGTAATTTTACGTTTTGATTCGGGGATATGACCCAGGCCCCGTCCCCCTCCGATTGGGCGAAGCCGATTTCGAGTTCTTGTCCAATGTCCGTTCTATGCTTCGGCGATGCCTTGTCCAATGTCGTTGGACCTGATTCCGGTGTCGGTCTGATGATTTTTTCCCAGATTTCGTAGGACTATAAGCATTGTAGACCTTTTATCTGAATTGGCGATGTCTTCAGGTTCACGGGCCGATGGGAGATGGGAACCCCTCGAATACGTACACCGTCGATGAGGCTCTTATTTCCATGGGATTTGGGAAGTTTCAAGTCCTCGTTCTTTGTTATGCCGGCATGGGTTGGATCTCGGAAGCAATGGAAGTCATGCTCCTTTCGTTTGTTGGCCCTGCCGTTCAGTCTCAGTGGGGACTTTCTGCACACGAAGAGAGCCTGATTACCAGCGTAGTTTTTGCGGGAATGCTCCTTGGGGCATACTCATGGGGCATCGTATCGGATAAGTATGGAAGGAGGTTCGTCTCATGCCCTCAAAACTGAACCTGGCTTTGCTTACCGTTATCTACATTGTTCTCAGGGTTCATGAATGCCGCAGTTTGATTATTTCGTTAGCTCAACACATCTCTTACAGTAGCTACAATTAAGGGAAGGGAACTGTTTGATTAAAAATCCAGACAATCCCGATTGATTATTTCGTTTGATTTGTCCCATGTGGGTAATGGTTTTTGATAGTATCACGGAATTGTATTAAGGGAAACCCTGGTTGCCAGTATGAAAATGTAACTGTCTGGGAGTAGGTTTGAGAATAGCCCCCTCCAAATTGCTGATTTTTACTTGTAGTTTTTAAAAATACTCACTGTTGATTCCTCAGGAAAGGATTCTTCATAACTGCTGTAGTCACTGCTGCTGCTGGATTTCTAAGTGCTTTTGCTCCCAATTATATTGCACTGATTGCACTACGTTGGGTGGTCGGTGTTGGCCTGGGAGGTGGCCCTGTTCTCTCGTCCTGGTTCCTAGAGTTTATTCCGGCACCAAGTAGGGGCACGTGGATGGTCATTTTTTCTGCCTTTTGGACTGTCGGGACAATCTTCGAAGCCTCAGTCGCTTGGGTAAGCAATTTCTTGTTTTGTGCTTTAATGCCTGGTTTCTTCAATGTACAATTGCATAGAATTATTTCTATCATCTATCTGTAAGCGTTTCAAGGTATCTTCTGGAACGCACTAGTCATATTCTAGCAATGTGGATCGCCATATTGGGTTTTCTTTCGTTTGTTTTGATATCTCAATCATTAGTTTCACTCAGTCTGCATTTCACTCATTTCTTTTAATAATGTTTATATTCATTATGATCCTCAAGATTGTTCATGTACTTCTGGGAATGACTCTGACCTATCTTATCCACTTTCCTCATTTCCTTTGACTCTGGCAGTTTGTGATGCCAACATTAGGCTGGCGGTGGCTGCTCGCGTTATCTTCCCTGCCAACAACTATCCTTCTGGTGTTCTATGGGGTGACGCCCGAGTCTCCCAGGTATTTATGCATGAAAGGCAGAACGGAAGATGCTTATGGAGTTTTGAGAAGCATTGCCAGGCTTAACAATGCTAAATTACCCGATGGAACACTTGTTTCTGATTGTCACATACAATTACACGAGAAGAGTACTCCGACTGAAGATACCCATCTGCTCTCTCCAAATGCAATTGATCACACGAGCACAACGAAGTCAGATGAGACTTCTACAGGATTTTCCTCATTTCTAGTGCTTCTTTCCCCAAACTTGTGCAAGTCAACATTGCTCTTGTGGATGGTGTTCTTTGGCAATGCATTTGCTTACTATGGATTGGTGCTACTGACTACGGAGCTGAATGATTACAGTGACAAGTGCTCCGCTAAAGTACTTCATTCAAGTAAACTCCGTGACATTAACTATGGCGATGTGTTCGTCACTAGTTTCGCAGGTATTATCTTGTTTTTCTTAAAGTAGATGCAGAGGTACATTCTACATTTACTCTGACTTAGTCTTTTATCGTTCAATTCCTTTCTTTTGTAGAGTTCCCGGGGCTCCTCATATCAGCTGCAATAGTCGATAAACTCGGACGCAAGCTCTCTATGGCATCCATGTTCTTCATTTGTGCACTGTTCCTATTACCCCTGGCCATGCATCAGCCTTCCGGTTTGACAACAATCCTGTTATTTGGCGCCCGTACATGCATCACGGCATCTTTCACTATAATCTACATTTACGCTCCCGAGGTAAATTCTCACCCTTCTGTTTGATGAAGAGTAGGGATAAATATTAATACAGAAAACATGTTAAGCAAAGAAGTTGCATTTTGCTTTTGTCTTCTGGTGTAGGTATACCCGACTTCAGTGAGGACAACCGGCGTCGGGATCGCAAGTTCCGTCGGGAGGATTGGAGGGATGGTCTGCCCTCTTGTTGCGGTAGCTTTAGTACACGGATGTCATCAAACAGTTGCTGTTGCTCTTTTTGAGA
This sequence comes from Melastoma sanguineum, assembly GCA_029817735.1. Lineage (NCBI taxonomy): Eukaryota > Viridiplantae > Streptophyta > Magnoliopsida > Myrtales > Melastomataceae > Melastoma > Melastoma sanguineum. The sequence continues at coordinate 303,665 of JARUPW010000015.1, read as the reverse complement.
TTGTAATCATCCTCTCCGGCATATGTGCGATCCTCTTCCCTTTCGAGACGAAAGGCCGGGACCTAACCGATTCCGTATCAGTGACGGTGCGAGCGAACGCCCTAGCTCGAAGTGGTGACTGATTTTCGGTCCATCTCCCTGCGACACGGGCAATCAACTATATAACCCACGAATATATAGTAATAAGGAACAGGCACTTGCAGTGTATTATTTCTGTACAGCGTGATGAGCGAACGATCATTTCATTGTTATTATCATGGTAATAGAGGATATATGTTCCCCCAATTAATGTAATTACTGTTAGTAAGAACTTTGAGGCCCAGAAACGTCTCGGCCCGAGAGCAAACCATTCGTCGTCGTCGTCTTCATCATCGTCGCCAACGACGCGAGTTTGGGTGGGAGAACGACGGAGAAGAGCGAGCCCCGCGCCCTTTGCTTCCGCCGGCCTTGGCGACGGTGATGAAGCTTTTGACTGGATAGGCATTACTGCGAGCAAGCTGCTGAAGTGAGAGGTACGTTGGTTTGTTGCTTCCGCGTTCGTCCTAGGTTTTGTTTGAATCGTCCTCATCGATCGCCCTCGTGGCTGGCTAATTGTCCGGATGTTGTGGAAGACGGTCATGGTTTCTTTGTTTAGAGCCGACGGGCGCAATAAGTTGGTCGTTTCCAAAACTCTGCCTCATGCGCGCGGTGATCTCCATCACTTTTTCTGCCTGCCGACTACGAGCTAAGGCGTTTGTTACTGTCGTGTTCGTCGAACGGCAGCACTGAGGTTGTTGTGCGTCCTGTACCTGTGGGTTCGAGTCCGTCAGTTGCTGATTACTAAAGGCGTGATGGACTTCGGTTGATATGCAGGATTTCTCCAAATAGATATCATGAAGTTCAAGGCATTTCTCACAGACAACGGGATATCTCTCCTGGAGAAGCGTCTCCTCCCGGCCCTCGACAAGCTCGACAGGACCTGTGTCCTCTATCTGACTCCACAGCACACTCTCTTTTTGCACAACCTCCTCTCCTCTTCGACCGTCATCCAGTCCGTAGCGCAGGTCGCCAACCCCGCTCTCTTCTTGGAGCACCGCATCTCCAGCCAATGTGACGACCGTATCGCTCTGACACTCGACACATCCCTCTTACTGCGCGCCCTCCGCAGTGTCGTCACCATCTCTTCCTCCAGCCCTGTCCAAATCAAGTTGGTCAAGAAACTTCCTCCCAGCACCACCCAACCCATGCCCTTCCTGAGCTTCGAGACGAAAGGCCGCAACTCCGCGGTAATCCATGATGTGCCCATCTCAAAACCCTTCTCAAGGTCCCAGGTTCTGGAACTCCAGGCTGCAATCGACGGTTCCCAGACTCTGCCGAAGACACTGGTGCAGATTCCCTACCTGAACCAGTTGATGAGCTTCGTGGAGAGGATGAGGCATGTTGGGAATTCACTGAATGTTGGGGTGAGTAAGTATGGAGACTTGCATCTGGAGATATCAACACCAATGATCACACTCGGCACAGAATTCCAAAGGCTGTTGGTGCTCGGGGAGCGCGCAGAACCTCCTGCAGCATCCGATCCCGGGGCAAGTCCTGGGAAAAGGATGGAGGTGGCCATTCAAGGAGGTGATGGACTGATGGTGCAGGTGACTGTGAAGAACTTCGCGAAGAGCTTGAGTTGTCATCTGGCGAAACCGGACTGTACCTTCTACGGCGTCGAGGAACAGAGTGGTTGCTTGGTGGTAGTGTTCCAGTTCTTCATCCCAGGGACTCGGATCACTGACAAGGCCATCAGTTTGCATTGCAGGATTCCTGTTATTGACACTGGGTGCAATTAGATGTCGAGCCCTTGCAGTCTCCTTGAGGTTTTTGTGCTTGTTGTAGATCAAAGCTTTTCCGTTAGGAAAGCTTGCCAGCAACTTTGTATTCTTCTCAGGCCACGCCCCTAAATGACAAAACCAGATCTTATGGATATAATGGGGTTGGGTTTTATTCTAATTTTGTTAGAGGGGACATGGTTCATCCCAGAACGGTGCATTTTGAAACCCACAGCTGGCACATGACGAGGCAAGAGGAGGCCTCAGGGTGGTGGTAGACACGTGTCTACATACCCAACACCAACGTACATGAAGAGAAGAGGAAGGGAGAAATGGAATGCCGAGGAAGAAGAGGCACAGAGTGGTGAACATGGGTCAAGGACATGATCTGAAGACTAGGGACGACCCCCCTGTGGAGATCCTGGTCTCCCTTCCTTCGCTCTCCTCTGTGATTTGATGACGATGATGAGGGTAGTGATGCTTATGTGTGTGAGCTTTTTCTTGCAGGAGAGGGGGGAGATATTCATGTTCTACAGGCCCAAGGCCGACAGGGAAGAGGCGCATGGTCCAGACGACGTGCAGAGGCTTTACATCGTCCTGAGGCCGGAGTCCGGGGAGAGGCCAGTCGAGGAGAAGCAGGATCCTCTCTCGGGTAAGGAAGGCTCCAAGAAAGAAGGATCAGGAGACAACAGTGGCGAGAGGGTTGGTGCGAGCGAGGGTGGCCATGGCAGCCAGGTATGAGTTTGAATGGCTCCTACTTGTCTGTATCGTATTATATTCACGTCCTTGTTCATTTTTATGTCGCCTCGCCTCGCCTGTAAACCCGATTCTGGAGATCCGATTGAGGAGTCATAATGGTGAGTTTTAATGGGTGACCCACTTTAGGAGGTGAACATAGAGAAGGAGCCTCTGCTGCGGCTGCTGGTGATGGGGAAGAAGAGCCTTCCAGACCCTAGCAAGAGAAGCCGGCCTTTCTGGGGATTTGTTGAGATGGTGACCACTAGGATCGACGATGTCAAGGAGGCTCTAAGAGGAGAAGACTACGATACCTTGACAAGGGGTCACCGGCACACAACCGAGGCAAGAGCAGTAGGCGAGGGCATATACCGCATCCTGAGGCACAAGTCTGCAGGGAAGGGCAAGAGTAGCAGCCGGAACCACACCCACCTGGTTTACAAGCTGGAGTTCCCAAGAGAGGACGAGAAGAACGAGCCCCAGCACTTTCTCAACATCGAGAGGGAGGCCTCCTTCCTAATCCAGATCAAGAACCCAGACCAGGGAGGTGGGGTGTCTGGATCCAGCTCCAGCAGGTTCAGGGGCCTGCAGAGCAAGCGGAGGGCAGCATTTCCGGCCCACCTCCAGGGGGGGTTCGGGCAGAGGGGTTTCTGCCCGGCTGATCCACCAGACTTCCTGAACTACGAGGGGTGTGAGTTCCTCCTGATAGCAGCCTCAGATGACGTTGAGGAAGAACTGGGGCTGGAGCTGGAGACTGAGTCGTCATCGTGCTCAGATCTCATGAGGATGTTCGAGATGGAGGACGACAGCACGGCCATCTTGAGGCCCCTCCTCAGGGGCACCTGGGCTTAATATCTCAAAACCTTCCC
>JARUPW010000015.1:118430-300260 GCA_029817735.1 Melastoma sanguineum | reverse complement strand
CCCCCCCAGTATTCAACTCCGCGGGGGCAAGTCCTTCTTGTGTTGTGGATATATGTATATGGAGGATGATTAGGGAAATAAGTAGGACTACGTTTTTGTTAAGAAGTCCTAATGTTTGCTTGGGTTTAACGTAATGACGTGAGGTGAAGGGTTGCTGCTTCTTCTCATGAATAATCATTTATGTATTTATAATATAATTTATCTAATAAAAATGGGATAACAATAGTTCTTGTTGTCTTCTTATTTGAATTGAAGTTTTCTGCTTCAGGCGAAGGGTTGGGGTTGACGAAAAGGAAAAGAAGGCTTGGACTGTTAGCATGTTGTTACACGTGTGCGTGGAAGGTCGTGGTCGAGATCATTGTTACATGTGCGCGGTGAATGTCGTGGCTGAGATCGGTGTAACTCGTTTGCAGCTCGTAAGCGGACGCGCGAGTAAGTGGACGAACAGATGACTTACCCATAAATTTTAACAAGATGGCAAGAAAGTCTTTCTGGCCGTAGAGAATGATTATGATAAGTTGGCGTTAGTGAGAGAAATTAGGGGTGAGTATTCGGTGTTTCAAACCCGAACCAAATTAAATATCGAAATTTTAAATTCTAAACTTTTAATTTTTTGTTATTAAAATACCGAACCGAATTCCAAAATTTTAAATATCGGAATTATTTCGATATTTGGGTTCGGTATTTGAATCTTCCAAATATCCAATTGGGCCGATTATGGGTCCAAAGCCAATTAAAAAAAGAAATTCAATCCAAGCCCATAAATTTCGAAAGTTTATAAGAAAATAAATTAAATATCCAAGCCCATAACAAATTAAAGAAAACACAATCTAATATCTAAGCTCTTAGATCCAAACAAAAAAAATTCAAATCGGAACAACCTCGGCAGCATGAGCTAACATAAAGTTAACAATCCACCACATAAGCTAACATAAAGTTACCTCAGGTTTTTCAGCCGGAACAACCTCGGCAGCATGAGTTCCTCCACCAATGCGAACACCAGCAGCTTTCTCAGGAAAACTGAAATTCGCCACCCAATAATCATCCAACAGTCCCCTCAATTCAACTATCTAAAACAAATCAAACAACACCCAGAAGCAAGGCTTTCTCAAACACTAACCTCGCGGCCAGGTGCGACGCTACGAGCCAGTCCTTTTCCTCACCTGGAAAGTAAGTTTTCCCGGAGAGGTGCTCATCGAGGTGTTGAGACCAGACTTAGTGATCTGATGCTAGAGATGGAGCAAACTCTATCTCTGACTACGAAACCAAATACCTCAGGTTGACCGCCTCGACGACGCTAGAGTAATCAGACTCAGGAATAAAGAGGGGAGGAGTTGGATCGGAACGTAGTGGAGCTGTCAAGGCCGGAGTTGAGCTGTTGCCGGAGCGAAGCACCTAATGGAGTGCCGTCGAGTTGGGGATGACTGAGAGTGAGGAGGAGTGCCAGCATAACCCTAGGCCGTCCTGATAATTTTGTGGGCTGAAGAAAAGATGGGCTTGGGCATGGACTATGCGCCAAAAGCCCAAACATGAAATGAGCCCGATAATACTTCGGCTTGTTTGGAACATCGAAAATTAATTATCCTAAAATACCGAAATCGAACCGAAAACCAAAATTTTTCATAAACATAAAGCCAAATCAAAATCCGAATACCAAATACCGAAATGTCAACTTCAGTTCGGTATTTGGAATTCCAAACTTTTTGCTCACCCCAAGGATGAGCTGACGTATGCGGTATGGGATAAGCTGGTGCGATAGGGCATTGACAACCCTTATCTTAGTTCTAGTTATTGTAAATGTTGAATTCTTGCTCCCGTGACCCCTCTATATAAGTGAGACTTGTAAAGGGGTTTGGTATCAGATTGTGTATTATGCTTTTATTGATATTGAGAAAAATACAGTGGTGATCTTCACCTGAAGTTCGAGTGTCCAAAGTTCACCGTCTCGTGTCCCTTTGTGCTCCCTGGTCCTTTCGATGGGGGATCTTGAGTGTTTTACGATTGGTACGTGAGCGTGAGCGACATATGGGTGAACATTAGAGTTACACTAGAGGAAATGAGTGTGAGATCATGAGAATTCGTCTATGTATTGCTGATTATGCTCATGAGCGAGTCCGACGCTAGCGGGTTCGAAAAATTTACCAGTGTAATTTCGTCCCCGTGATAGTTGGCATCGGAGCGATTAACGACGACTTGTATCCATGGCTCGTGGACGATGTTACTATCGAGGAGCAAACGTCGATCTTTGAAAGGTTAGAAAATCATTGTGTTAGGCTATTGAAGGTGTAGACTTCACATGACTCCTCAAGTGGGGTAGAGGTGAGAAAGGCTCAAGGATTTACTTGATAATAAGAGCCTTAAAAACGAGGATCAGTTGAGTAGCCAACACGAGGATCTCTTGTGTGAGGTAGCAAACCTTAAAAAGGTGGTAGTTACTCCTCCATCTGGTTGAGATGGACGTTCAAAGGTTAGAGTTCCAGAACCACAATCATCTGATGGATGTCATGATCCAAAAGCATTACAGAACTTCTTGTGAGATGTGAAGCAATACTTTCTTATGGCCAGAGTCCTTGAGGAAGAAAAGTTGTCCACAACAACAATGTATCTCACGGGGGTGCAATGTTTTGGTAGCGGACTAAGTTGAAAGATGACATTAACGATGATCACACAAAGATAGATACATGAAAAGCCTTAAAAACGAGTTGATGGATCAGTTCTAGCTTTGCGATACGAGCTGAGTTGCATGGGAAGCATCGAAATTCCTCGGGCACAATAGTACGATGAGGGAATATGTGAAATAATATACTTCATTGATGCTTGACATTACAAATATGTCAAGCATATTAAAAGCAGACAACGCCAATTGTCCTAAAAGTTCGAACTGTTAGGTGAAAGCATGACATGCTATATATTTTCATTTTCAACACTCCCCCTCACGCTAAACCGGGCTGATATCTTTGACCATTTTTGTGATTCCCTTGTCCACGTTTATAGGCGGGCTTCTGTGGCCCTAAGGGTGGGCTTTTTTGGTCTCTTTTCATTTTTTTAATTCATTTCATTTTTGCGCTTGCCGGCACGTGAACCCTCGACCTTCGGATCTGATACTGTTGTTTTACAGTAGTCAACGTCAGTTATCCTAAAAGCTCGAACTATTAGGTAAAAGCATGACATACTATATATTTTCATTTTCAACATGAAGGACCTCCCTTATGTCATTGCTACCGAGGATTCTCTTGTTGATTTTCACTTGATCGGAACAACCAACTCTAAGGGAACGAGCGTGGTTTGAGAAAAGGGCCGCATCATGAGAACCGAAAAGGAAGAAAGAATATGAAGTATAAGTCCAACTGAAATTATGGCAATAGCTCTGCTTCAGGGGTGAGCAACAATACAAATGGGGAATCCAAAAAGGACCCTAAGACACACTCGAGTTGTTTCATATGTGACAGTTCCCATTGCGTGAGAGACTGCCTAAGGATGGAGAAATTGAACACATCCTTAAGAGGCGATGATGCCCCTACCCACGTTTTATCACTCTAACTCTTGAGCACCGTGCGAATGAAGAAGGAAAATGTGGGTAAGGGATTTGATGTATGTTTCTTTGTATGTAAATCACCACTAGGTGCTGGCAATGGTGGATACTGGAGCTACTCACAACTTTGTGGCCGATCGAGTGGTGGCACGGTTGGGCCTGCGGGTTAATAACCCACATCATCGAATTATGGCTGTGAGCTCCAAAAGCCAACCCATCAGCGGACTGGCAAATGATGTGGAAGCTACCCTCGACTTATGGATTGGTACTCTTGACTTTATAGTTGTTCCTCTTGAAGACTTTGATATAATCCCGAGGAACAACTTTTTTGTGGAAGCACGAGTTGCAATGTCTCATCTATAATGCTCGTTCATCGGTGATGAGGACCGGTTGTGCTTCGTGAAAGGACAATACATTGAAGGGAGAGGGAACGTGGGAACCCCGAGCTCATATTGGTGATGCAGCTTGTGAAGGGATGGAAAAAAGGGGCATACCACCTATCTTGTGGCGATATTTGAAGTGGTGAAGGCAGAATTCACGAAAATTCCCCAAGAGGTGTTACCCGTGTTGAACGAGTTCATTTACGTGATGCCGCCCAATTTACCAAAGGGTCTTCCCCCTAGGCGTTCGGTTGATCATAAGATCGAACTTCTCCCTAGGTCCCGCCCCCTGCTAAGGCACCCTATTGGATGTCCCCGAAGGAATTGGTCACATTACATAAGTAGTTGGGCGAGTTACTTGACGCGGAAAAGAGCCAACCTCAAAAGCTTCTTATGGGGTTCATGTGTTGTTCAGGGCGAAACACGATTATGCCCTGAGGCTGTGCATGGACTATTGGGGATTGAACAAAGTGATGGTAAGAATAAGTACTCGTACCCCTCGTTGTTGACTTGTTTGATCGATTATCTAAGGCTTCGTACTTCTCAAAATTGAACCCACCATCTAGATATTAACAAGTCCGTATTGCGGAGGGATAACGTTGGAAGACCACCTAAATCACTTACGGCTTGTGTTGGAAAAACTGAGAGAGAACTCTCTTCATGTGAAAAAGGAGAAGTGTGAGTTATGTGTGTAGGAAATTAATTTCCTAAGCAATATTGTTGGAAGCGGAAGCGTGAGGAAGGATACGAAGAAGGTAAGATTAATTCGGGAGTGGCTAGTACTCTAGGCGGGTGGCTCCTTTGATAGATTTATTGCAAAAGGATCAAACCTAGTGTTGGAACGCGAGATGCCAGTAGTCCTTCGATGACCTGAAAGAAGTAATGTCGCCAAACTCGTCCCGAAGCTTCCTCAATTTGACAACCCCTTTGAGGTACATATTGATGTTTTTGACTAGGCAGTAGAAGGTATCTTGGTGCAGGAGGGTCACACCATTGCCTTAAAAAGTTGGAAATTAAAGGACGTCGAGCGACTCTACTTTGCTCATGAAAAGGAAATGCTAGTTGTCATCCATTGCTTGAGAGTAGGACTAGTTTACTTGCTAAGAAGCTCGTTTATATTAAGACGGATAATGTAGCGAACACATTCTTTAAAATCCAGAAGAAGCTCTCTCCATGCCAGGCACAATAACGGGAGTTCTTGACCGAATACAACTTTGAGTGGGAACATCAACTAGGATGAGATAACCTTGTGGCAGACGCGTTTAGTCACGAGACCTTGAACATGCAAGATTTTCACCTTTCAAGCTGCGATCCTTAATTAGGTTCGTAACCTTGTGGAAGCTGACCCTACCTAAGCGAAATTAGCCGAACAAGTCATGAAAGGCATGATACAGAGGTACTGGCTGGAGGATAACCTATTATACTACGGGGGCAATCGACTTTACGTCCATATTGGTGGAGGGCTACGCCGGCGGATATTGCGAGAGTCCTATGATCTCCCTGGACTAGACATCTAGGGCGGGAATGTATGTTAGCGTTGGTAAAGTGGGGTTACGTGTGGTTGCATTAAGAGGATGATTGCCCGACATGTGTGAAGACTTATCTTGTGTGCCAACAAGATAAATATGAGAGGCGGAAGGAGGCGGCACTGCTCCAACTGTTACCAGTTGGGAGATTCGTGGGTGTCGGTTTCGATAGGCTTCATCTCTGGATTTCCCAAAGTGAACGATGTCTTCTATCATGGTAATTGTCGACCGTTTCTCCAAATATGTAGTCTTTGTGGTCATACCTCATGCTTGTACTATAGATGTATCAACGGAGTTGTTCTTCAAGAATGCAGTGAAGCATTTTGGGCTACTCTCAAATATAGTGAGTGATTGAGATGCTCGTCTCATAGGTCGGTTTTAGATGCACCTCTTCGGGCTAATGGGAACCGACTTGAAATTCTCCATGATAAATTGACCGCAGACTGATGGTCAGACAGAGCAGGTAAATGCGTTGTTGGAAGAATATCTTTGTTATTATGCAGCGGCCAGTAAAAAAAATATGGCCGGATTTACTTGATATTGCCCAATTCTGCTACAATCTGCACATGTCGTTCCTTTGAGCTTGCCATGGGCCATCTTCGACCGGCGTCCCGTGTCTCGTAGCCTATCAATCGCGCACAACAAGCAAGAGATGCTTACGGAGGCTTGGGATAGTTTGGCAAGGCAGCTCGACGAATGAAGAAGTATGTCAACCAACATTGGGGACCCCTCGAATTCAATGTAGGTAACAAAGTAATGCTAAAACTCACTCCACAAATCTAGAAGATCGGCGCAAGAGTGTTTATCACGGCCTGATACCGAGGTATGACAGACCTTTTGAGATCATGAAATGAGCTAGTCAGGTGGCTTATCGATTGCAGTTGTCATAGTGGTTGAAAATCCACCCGACCTTTCATGTGAGTTTCCTGAAGCCATTTCACGAGGACAAGCGTAACGAGGGTCGAGCCCAAGCAAAGCGGGTGCTTTCAACACTATGACAACAACATGAACTTCAAATCAAGTCCATTCTCGACCACCGAATCTTGGGCAGAGTAAGAAAAATTGCAAGACCGAGTACCTTGTGCAATGGAAGGGAAAGGGCCCGATAGATGCTACATTGGAGAAGGCAAACTCCATGTCATAGTTTGAGCGCGAGGTGCGGGCGTACTTCGACAAGGTGTCAATGAGGGTGTCGACTTCCTTTGATGGGGGAGATTTGTTATCATGCTTTTACAGTTGCGTCGTAAAGGTCGTGGCCGAGATTGGTGCAATTCAGTCGCAACTCGTGAATGGATGTAATACGGTCCCGAGTCAAGGATCTGGTCCACGGGCGATTCACGACCGAGTCTGCTACGACGAGAGTTGTTGACGAGACGATTTCGAGTTTCTCCCCTGTCGACCTATGATGACAGAATGCAAGGGCTCATTAGAGAGAACCGTCCGACCTCTCCTTCAAAGAGAAAACTGTTTTGAAAACTCAATGCATGCCTCTTAATCCAAATCAATCCCATACATAGTCCCCAATCAAAGGAAATATATTGTTTCCAACAATAGAAAATATTATCTGAACAACCTCCTAAATATCCGACTTCACATCCTCCTCTCAGCTAATTTCACACTCTCCTGTTACGCTGGTAAGTCTTTCCAAATCGAGCACTCCCATGAGTTTCTAAAGGTTGGCCGACTGTATCATTGCGCCCCACTTGATGAGCTTGCTTGTCCTCAAGCATGAATTGTGGGTAGCGCCTCTGCATACCAAGAGGCTTCCGCTAGAGAAAAACCAGCCCGACGAACCAAAACTTCATGATGACGACCGCGTCGGCGAAACTCCAATGCAGTTAGTGGGGTTGGAAGCGGATGACCATCCACAATTTCAGGAAGGACAGCTTCCACCTCTTCTTTACGCTAATGAAAAGGCTTCAAGCATGAAACGTGGAAGACGGGATGCAGGCGAGCTGTTGGCGGCAAAGCTAACTCGTAGGCAACATTACCGATACGGCGAACAACACGGAATGGCCTGTAAAATGATAGGACAACTTTGCATTCTTATGGTGCGCCAGCGACAGTTGACGGTATGGATGTAACCACAACAAAACCAAATCACCTGCAGAAAATTGAATGTCACAATGAGACCGATCGTAACAAACCTTCATGGCCATTTGAGCTTGTAGAAGAAGCGCTCGAATATCACGCACGACACGTTCACATTGCAATAGTGCTTGATCTATAGTCTCAACACGAGAAGAACCAGCCGTATACGATAGTGGACGAGGAGGTGGCTGCCTATAAACCATCACAAATGGTGTGCTTTGCTGAGAAGAATGGTAGCCAGTGTTATAGTAGAACTCGGCCCATTCTAACCACTTCACCCAACTAGATGACATTTATGAAATAAAGCACGTTAAATACATCTCTAGGGTACAATTCACCACTTCTGTTTAACCGTCGCTTTGACGATGATAAGCTGAGCTGAAGGATAACTGCGAGCCACTAAGGCGAAAGAGCTCCGTCCAAAAGGCACTTGTGAAGGTGGGGTCTCGATCACTAATTATGGACTCCGAAAGTCTGTGGAGCTTGAATATATTGTCAAAGAATAAACGAGCCACCAATACTGTCGAATAGGGATGGGAAAATGCCACAAAATGAGCATACTTGGAAAATCGATCAACGACAACCATGATGATGTCCTTTCCCTGTGATTTAGGCAAACCACTAATGAAATCCATTGAGATGTCTGACCAATTTGCATGGGCATGGGTAATAGCTGCATCAATCCTACTGGAAGTAGGTGTTCCACCTTATTCCGTTGTCAAACGAAGCAATTTCGAACATTCTCTTGCACATGAGCTTTCATTCCTTGCCAAAAGAAGTCGGATCGTAGCCGAAAGAGTGTTTTTTATAGCCTTGATGGTAGGGATTGTGAACAGTCGCAATAATGATGGGAACCAAGGGGGAACCCTGTAATAAGAACACTTTTTTGTCCAAAAAAATCAATCCATCATGAAATTTCAATCTAACCCCCTTCTGACCCGCCTAAATCTGTCGGAAAAGCAAACCCGTCTCACTTGAAATCTTTATTTCGTCTCGAATGGAATCCAGAAAATTGAGTTGTGGCATAGATATAGCCGACAACGTACCCACGTCCTCTCCTTGTCGAGATAGTGCATCGGCGACCACATTGATAGAGCCAGACTTATATTCTACATGAAATCAAACCCCAATAACTTACTTACCCATTGTTGATGTGGAGAAGTCACAATACGCTGCTCCAAAATAAATTTTAAACTGTAATGGTTAGTGCGCACCTGAAAGGAACGACCCCAAAGGTATGGTTTCCAATGGCGAACAAGCCTTTACCAACCCAATCAACTCCTTCTCGTAAGCGGGCAGATGTTGATGGTGATGAGCAATGAGCAAGCGGTCAACTAAAAAAAGCTAATGGCTGATGAGATTGATGTAACACCACTCCAATGCCCCAATCTGAAGCGTCGCTGTTAACCTTGGTTTTGATGATGAGCTTGAGAAGCTATGTTATAAAATCATAGCACTGTGTTGATGTAATACTTTGCTTGTCTTTGATGATGAACTTGAGGAATGTGATGCTGCATTACAGTAAGGTGTCATTGTACTATTGTGTCTGCCATTTTGTAAACGTGGAATTAATTAATTTTCCAGAATAACATATTGAAATTAATTGGTATTTGAAATTATTCAGATTAATTCGATGTTCAATCATTATCTGGATGTTTTAAATATTCTAATTTAATTTTGAATATATCTTACGATGATTATGATTATAAAGCCTCTAATTATGAAAGTTAACCCAAATCCCTTTGATTAATTCATAAGAGGCAAGCTTATCTTTAGTGATGAGTTTGAGCAAAGTGTTGTTGAGTCGCAACTAGCGTGGGCAGTATGTTGCTACTGTCTTGTTACGCTTGATTATTAAATATTTGGAAATAAATATTTCTTATGTTAGGAAATAATTCAGAATATATCTCGAGTTGGCTTAATACATTGAACTTGGTTTGGAATTTCCAAATCATCTGATTATGCAACTCAAAATAATGATATTAGCTTTCCAAGTTAAGCTATGGAAACAAAATATTTTATTATGGAAATCTCTCATCATCTGCAGCAACGTTATGCTTTAAAGAGATAAATCGTCAAATCAAATAATCTTGATTATGTTTTGACTTTAGTAATCGATCTGATAAGATTATCATTAAGTCAGTTACCTTATAAGATATGGAAATAAATAATCTCATTCGAATGAGATAATTATCTAAGAGAAGTTACCGTTTGATAACTTTCCTTTTGGGGCACCGTGACCGTTGAGCAGTCATCTGCTCGGATTTGTCTGTAATTTGGAAACAAATCAAGGGAATCGTCCTAATGAACCTGGACAACTCCCACGATGCTTTCCCCATAAAAAACAGACAAGGCTATCAGATCAAAGTTCCTTTGTGCGTCTGTGTGCTGTGTGGTTGTCCAAAGCCTGTGTGATCTGCGTGAAGTTTTGAGGATCTGTGTGATTGACGGAGAACGAAATGTGCTAAGTGATGTATGGTTCTTACCTTTCGCAAGTGCCAAGGGTTGTGTGCTACCTTGGTCGTCGTGAGAGGGACTCTGTGTCCTCGGTGCGTTCAACGAGCGGCTGGCGAATCGTCTGAGGGAAGCTAAGTGAATACCTGTTTTGATTGCAGTTACCAGTTGTTGATCCATCGGCAAGAAGCCGTTCTTGTCGTGTCCTTTTGCAGGGGAGTCTCGAGCCTACGGAGTTTGAGCTGTTAGACACACACTTACGGGTGCACGCCAGAAGTCTCGTGCCTGCAGGGTAGAGCAGGAGTTGGGAATGCCACCAGAGTGGAAAGAGGTCCTCCCGAGCACATGGGTGCTATGTAGAAGTCTCGACCTCCTAATACAGAGGTATAGTAGAACATGTTGCGTAGGAGCCGTCGGAGTTGAAAATTTCACCCTAGGCACTAGGTGTGCCGTGCAGTGAGTGACGATTGTGGTAACCGTGCACGTCCGAACTGAGTGTGGGACACATACCTCGACTTCGTTATGTGAGAATTCAGGTTCCGCTGTGTGAGGAACCAACCCTTTCTTCTATTTTCTTTTCTATTCTAAGTGATTGTCTTTGTGGTTGTCTCTCTTGTGTTTATAGAGAGGTTATCTCTTGGTTGTCTCTCTTTTCCTCTGCTGGAAACGAGAAGGTGTCCAATGTGTGAGGAGCTCATCGTTGCTCCTAAGGGATCTCTAATTTATTTAAGGATTCCTGTAAGAAACTGAAAGCCTAGTGCAAGGGCATTTTGCACTCATTATATTATATAGTAGAATCACCTCGTTGGTGGAAAGTGGACGTAGGTCGATTAAGGCCGAACCACTATAAACTATTGTGTCCATTACGATCGCACAAACACTCATACGAAAACCTAGTCGACCAAATCGTAACGCTTACAGCGAAGCAGATCTCTCATCTGAGAAACGCTCTGTTGTGATACAGTACGCTTCCGCTTACACTGAGAAAGGGCGAAAATGTTACAATCACTAATTCACCCCATCTTAGTGCACCTGAAATGATCCAACAATTGGTATTAGAGCAGGTTTGCTGGAATGCTTTTTATGCGATTACTGCTACAACAATCTGTTGCCGGACCTAACGATCAAAACGTCTTGCTGAAAAATCTACATCTAACACAGTAAGGTGCTATTGGGTGATTAGATCTCTAAACTGAGCAAAATGTCGATGTTCTTAACTAATGGTCATTCGACCGAACGTCCCCCGTTCTTTGTAGGACAACACTTCTCAATTGAAAATTGAGAATGTAGTTGTTCATAAGAGCAAAAGAAGCCAATTGCTGGCAGATTATAATGGAAGGAGAACTCACAGTTCCTCCATCTAATCCTAGCGACTCTCCGCATGAATTTGAAAGAAAGAGAACTATCTCGCTCAACACTAAAGCAAGGCATTACTTAGTTTGCGCTCTTACTGGAAATGACTTTAATCGCGTCTCCACTTGTAAGACTGTGAAAGAAATGTGGGATATACTTGCTTTGATCTATGATGGAACAGAATAAGTCAAGGAATCTAAAGTGAATGCATTAGTAACTCAATACGAAGCATTCGAGATGAAAAATGATGAGTCAATAAATCAAATATTTGATAGACTCATCGAAATCACTATTGCCATGGAATCACTAGGCAAAACCATTCTAATTCTAAGCTGGTCAGAAAAATACTTCGTTCATTGCCTAAATCTTGGGAAGCCAAGAAGACGGCAATTGAAGAAACTAAAGACTTGATGAGTTTAAGTCTTCAACAACTGTTTGATTTTCTTGTCGCTTACGAGAATGAGAAAAAATTTGCTGAAGAAAAGAAGTCGAATGTTGTTGCATTTAAAGGGAGTATGAGACCTCCGATGTATCTGAGGATGAATCCTCATCTGATTCAGAGGATGAAATCTCCTTAATGGCTAGGAAACTTAAAACGTATCTTTGCAAAAATCGTTTCAAGAGAAAGCAATATGCTACAAAGAAAAATACAAAACCACATCAAAATAAAGGTGGTGTGAGCTATGAGTGTAACAAACCTGGTCATATGCGACCAGATTGCCTGCTATTAAATGAGAAGGGAAAATCTTCAAAATACAAGAAAAATGCCATGTCGGCATCTTGGAGTGATAGTGATGAGGAATCATATCAGAACAACGAAACATCAAACATCTTTTATATGGCGCAAACTGATGCTGAAACTAAGAAAGTAAATGCTTTCTCTCCCTCCGATCTATCTACTGATGATATTGAAAATCTTTTCATAGAACTCTATGACAGACTTGAGTCATTGACCGCAAACAATAAAACTTTCAAGAAGGAGGATAAACTATTGAGTGTTGAGAACGCTTCTCTAAAGGAAGAGTTATCGACAAAGGCTAAGAAAGCGGTAAAGCAACTTTCTCAATCTAAGTCAAAGATTGAGGAACTGCAACAACAACTTAGTTTGTGCACAACAAAACTGGCTTATGCGTGCATGGGATGCACAAATCTGGAAATGAGAAACATTCACATCATGGAAAATATATGACTCCTCATGTTAGGAATGTCGATTCTCATTATATTATTCAAAGGCTACCTAGGCTTTGCTATTATTGTAGAAGGCCGGATCATTTTATTAAAAATTGCCATATCAGACGAAATGATATGCATGACATTACTTCTAAAGTTGATGGTTCTATTGTTAAATGGAAGCAACGACTTACTTAAATTCTTTCTCTATTTCAGGGATTCTTCAAGTCCATTGCTAAGGACCATGTATAGTACTTAGATAGTGGTTACTTGAGGCACATGTCAGGAGATGTTTCCTTATTCTCCACATTGATTTACTAGGATGGTGGTGCTGTCACTTTTGATGATAATGAAAAAGGGATGGTTAAAGGAACAGGGATAATTTACTGTTCTGACTCCCTAACCATTGAAGGAGTTCTTTATGTTAAAAGCCTCCAGCACAACTTAATTAGTATTAGTCAATTGTATGATAAAGGTTATCGTGTTTCTTTTGATGAAAGAACATGTAACGTTTCATGGGGTGGTGTTACTTGCTTCATTGGAGAACGCAAGAAAAACATCTATATCGTGCATTTAGGAATATCTCCGCTGGACAAAATTATCACTTGTTCATTAAGGACGAGGCTACTCTTTGGCATAAAAGATTGGGACATGCAAACTATGACTTGCTGTCCGAACTAGCCAGAAAAGATGTTATTAAGATAATCAAGTTTGACAATAACAAGTTTTGCAAAGCTTGTTCTATTGGCAAACAAACAAATGTATCATTTAAAAGCAAAAATATGGTTTTAATCAAGGAACCGCTCAAATTACTTCATATTGACTTATTTGGTCAAACGAGGACTCAAAATCTAGGAGGTAAACGTTATGGATTAGTTGTGGTAGACAACTTTTCCAAATTTACTTGGGTTAAATTTTTAGTTCACAAAAGCGATTCGTTTACAACCATTGAAACATTAGTCAAACAACCTCAAAATGATAAAGGTGTTTCTTTACGAAGCATAAGGATGGATTATGGTACCGAATTTGAGAACCATGACTTTACCTCATTTTGTGAAGAATATGGTATTAATCATAATTTCTCAGCTCCATATACTCCACAGCAAAACGGAGTTGTAGAGTGAAAAAATAGAACCTTACAGGACATGGCGAGAACCATATTGCTGGAAAGTGAGGTTACTAAAAATCTTTGGGCTGAAGCTGTAAGCACATGCTACATCTCAAATTGAGTTTATTTGAGGTACTCCTTAGGTAAAACGCCTTATGAGTTATATAAAGGCAGAAAATCTAATATTTCATACTTCCATCCATTTGGAAGTAAGTGTTATATCTTGAGACACATAAAAGATAGTGTCAAAAAATTTGATACTCGATCTGATGAAGGCATATTCTTATGATATTCTCTCACGAGCAAGGCATATAGAGTCTTTAATAAAATGACTCTAAAAGTTGAAGAGTCCATCAATGTTAAGGTTGATGATTCTCCGAACAGGAGGAAGATGCTGTGGAAGCAGCAGCACAATCCTCAACTGTAGTATCAAATGAAAAGACATAGCAAATGATTACTGAAAATAATCCGAATGAAAACTCTGTAACAGATGTACAACAAGTTCTGTTGAAATCACTGAAAATATTACTGGTGATTTCCATGACGTATAAATAGAGGTTCGTGTTCCCTCTTGAGGATCCCTGTTGAAATCGCTGATATGACATGACTGGGGTAAGCCACGCTGCCTTGAGCGAATGCACATTTTGTGCGCTTTAAAAATAGTTGTTCGCACCGAATGAACATGTTGAAGATGCTTGGTCCAAGACTTGCTATAAATCAGTACGTCGTCAAAAAAAAAAACGTACTTACGCAGGTATGGTCGAAATATCCCATTCATGAGTGCTTGAAAAGTCAATGGTGCATCAGAGAGTCCAAAGGGCATCACCACAAATTCGAAATGCTCGTGATGTTTGCAGAAAGTCGTTCTCCACATCCGTCGACGTCATGCGTGATATCCTGAACAAAAGTTAAAAAAAAAAAAAAATGGACCCGAACAACTCCTCAAGTAATTCTTCGGCGACGGGTATTGGAATTGGAAACATGTCTTTCATAGTCCGCTCGTTTAGCAAATGATAATCAACACATAATCTCCACTTCTCATCCTGCTTCTTGACAAGTATCACCGGTGATGAAAATGGAGATTTACTTGGCCGACTGATCCCTTGAGACAACATGGTAGCACATTGCTTATCGACCTCGTCCTTTTGCAAGTGGGGATAACGGTAAGGTCGGACAACTACGGGTTCCGTTCCGGGAAGTAAATCAATGGAGTGGTCATGGACGCAATGAAGGGGTAATCCCGTTGGTTCCTCAAACACATCCGAAAATTCCATTAACAATAGCTCCAACTCGCCTCGTTGATTGTCCTTCACTTCGCATGAGGCGGATATTCGGATCAGCGAACGACTTCTCAGGCTGGCCCTTGAGCATCCTGCGCCTTCCTTGATACCAATACGACATGGTTTGTGTTGCAAAGTCCCACAGAATGGGGCCCAATTCTCTTAAACAATTTACCCCCAAAACAATATCTAAGCCGCTGAGATGTAGTAAATATAAATCCACTTGTATCTCCTCCGCCTCTAATTCCAAACAAACTGACTTACAGAGTCCAGCACTCCGCAGTCGTTCTCCATTGACGGTCATTACACGAACACTATCTCCTTTCTCCGGTTGTAGACCAACTTGACAGGCCACTTGGTCTCCGATGAAACTATGAGTGCTCCTCGAATCGATTAGCATTTTAACACCTCTGCGCTTCATTTTTGCAGCCACTTGCATTGTTTGGGGGCTTTTAACTCTTGATATTGCCTAGAAGGAGATCTCGGGTCTTGATCACCAACCAATTGATCCTCCCTATTAACCACTTCTATTTCATCGTCAAACTCCAGTCAAAATAGCTTCTTACATTGGTGATGAGATGTGAAAGGTGTTAGTGTGTGCACGTATGTGCCAAGACACTTTAATGTATTTGTGGATAAATAATTAATAAAGGCGAGTATTTGTCATTGATTATTTTACTTTTCTGCACGTAAAATTATTAATGATAAAGTCCCACAGATTATTGAGTATATTAATCTGAAATAGTCCGTGATCGGATAGATGTTTAGAGGGGACATGGCATCTAGATCATCGCTAAGTATAACTGAGGTCAAGATAGACCAAGTGATAGTATATCTAAGTTATACTTAGGGGTACCCTAAGATTAGGGATACTGGACACGACCCGTTTAAGAGGATACCACATATAGAACATCATTGGTCAATCCTCTTTATGGACGAGTGTAACTGATCTTTTGACTTGAGACCTTCATTTATTCTATGCGTGGAGTTGGCGCACTTTGACGTCGTTAAAAGCAGTCTTTAACCGGATTGTTAGTAATACGATTGTTGGGTGTGTGACAAAGCGTAGAGAGAATAGTGTTGAGTCAATATAGGATTCATCGCTCTCTTAGATTAGAGAGTTGACATCTAGGCCACTTGATAGAGATATTAGTGACTCTAAAATCCATGGCCATGGGAGGAATGTTTTACATTCAAGTGAGTCTATTATATCTTGGTAATCAAGTAAAACAATTAATTCGGTGATGATGTATTTTGCGCCGAATTAATTGGGATATCAGTTAGATGAAGAGATTGAATTACACAGTAATCGGTTCATAGTGGTTTATGATTTATAATCATTATCCTAACACGTTGGGTGACTAAAAACTGTTGCTAGACGGTTACCTTAGTTTATGTATGGATATACACCGCCTTCGTGTATAGGACCTAGAGGGTCGCACGCATAGCACGTCGACACGAACATTGTATTTTGATTATTTAGTGGATACTAAATTAATCATTTTATTATTTCAGAATTAGAATCAATTGGATTATTAATTTATTCTGAAATATCGGAAGTAAATAAATTGGCCAATATTGAATATGGATTTATTCAGGTCAATTTCATTTGTAAGTATAGATTTATTTACATTAAATCTTTAAACATAAAATCCATTTGCATAGTATTTTATTAAAAGCGTTGATAATATTATTTTAAAAGTTAAAAGTGATTAATTTTTAAATATTTTATTATAATATGGAACGTACCCTTTTTCAATCAAAGATTTTTCTACGTTACAAGATTTGATTTGTTTTTATTAATGGCAATACGGTGCCAAACAAAAAGATCTCTATCTGAGGAAATCAGTGGGGAGGAAAAAAAATACGAGAGCTTAGGATTTTGAGAGACTTCCGATTTAGAGACTAGACGGATCCAAGAGGCTAGCACCTGCCGGATCGTCGAGTGTTCGTGATCGCGTGCGCGTGGATACCGCTAGAGGAGTCACACGTGGGGCTCTTACTTATTCGCGACTCTGTTCTAATTTACCGGAAATTTCGAGGTACGATTTCCGGNTAAAAGTCTATAATATTTGCTTCTGCTGCGCCCTAAAACTAACAAGTGGTATCAGTGCCTGCTCTTGGTTGAAACGTATATTTTTTATAATAATTTGGAGGATATTGTTTTTTAATCAAAAATAAATTTTATATATCAAAATAATCTTATTTGGTTGATATATTATTATCGTCCTGCTAAATCTCAAAGAGGAGATTTTATGAAATTCTCAAAGCTGAGAATTAAATATATTTAATAATTATTTGTTGTGAACCATACGATACTTGTTCAAGAAAAACATATAATTATATCTTAGACAACCATAAATTCTTGTTGTACGAGAATCAGAATCTCAAAGTTGAGATTTGGTAAGATATTTGAAACAAATTATGGTTTAAAATTCCCTCTGTCTTAATGATATTACGAGAATTAATATTTTAGACAACAAATCACAAAGTTGTGATTGTTTTAACAATTCGCAAATTGTGATCTAAATATTTGAAATTTTAATATTAATAATATTATAATAAGGATTATTATGATATTAAAATTATTCACTTATAAATTATGAGTTCGGCAAGTCTGTGGAATTAGAATCCATTAATTATTATATATAATTATTAAACTTATATTCCACAGAAAACCAATTATTATTTTGACCAATTTCCATAATATGTCTAAACGGGCAGTGATCTAGAGGGATTGCTATATTTAGTCCGGTGATTAATTCCATTGATTTTAATGTAATAAATCAAGTGAAATAAAATAACGGAAATTGTGTTAAAACAAAATATCCTGAGATGTATGGATGATCAGATGGATTAAATAAAAGTTTTACCCAAGTTCTTAAATTACTAAATTTAAGATTATCAATTCTGAGTCTAGAATTCCAAAATTATAATGGGTAAACTTAACAATTGTGGGTCCAAGTATTCAACCGTGGTTTGGGCAAATCCAAGATAATTAATTACAAGATAATTAATTTCGACCAAGTAATGTAGAGGCCGACCAATAATTAATTATAAGATAAATAATTAATTTAAAAGTCTGAAAATAAAATTATAATAATAATTTCATTATTATAATGGTCGGTTGAAATGGACAAATATGTCCTACGAAGTATTTTAATGGTGAGACAACAACAAATAAAATCCCCTAAATATTAAGTCAATTATTTTATATAGGCCCTCCATTAATATTTATTATAATAGTCAGATTTTTCCCATGAGTCGGTACAGCTTAGCTGTGGGCTTCTGGTAGAACATTTGTAATTTATTCTAAATGATTAATGGGTCGACTTAACTCAATTTAGTTGACTTGTTTAGCTCAGCTAAGGTCAGCTTTTTGAGGGGCAAGTATTGAGTTTAAGAGTTATTAGACTTAATGTGAAAATACCGAAAGTCACACAGATAATTGTGATTGGCGAGTTAAGGCCTACTTGTTTCGTGTGGTGTGTAGGTACAGCTCAGCTGTGTGCATACTTCATGTTTCGAGATTTCGGTCCCACTAGGAATTATTAACCAACAAATTCCCGATTTCAACAGAAGGGGCTGTTGTTTTCGAATAAAATAGTGGGAGCTATATTAAAGTCCTTTATTAATTAATATTCCACAAATACTAAAACTCTGCTTTAAATTATTTTGTAGATGGCAAACACAAACACCCTTTCGCTGCGAAGCATTCTCGAGAAAGAGAATATCCTCATCGGTTCCAACTACCTGGATTGGTATAGAAAACTGAAAATTGTCCTAAGGCACGAGAGAAAGATTTATGTGCTGGAGGATGAACCACTTAAAGAACCTGCACCTGATGCTTCTGAGGATGATCAGTCTTACTACAGTCAATACTTGGAGGATGCGCTGGATGTTCAGTGCATCATGTTGTCTTCTATGTCTCCCGAGTTACAGAGGCAGCATGAGAACATGAGTGCTAGGGAGATTGATCAGCACTTACGTGAGCTCTTCCAAGAGAGTGCCAGAGTTGAGAGGTATGAGACCTCTCGGGCACTGTTTCGAACAATGCTGGTGGAGGGTAACCCAGTTGGGCCACATGTACTCAAGATGATAGGGTACATTGAGAGGCTCGAGAGCTTAGGTTCCAAGCTGGACCAGGACTTAGCAGTTGACCTGGTTTTGTCCTCACTCCCACCATCATTTTCTCAGTTTGTGTTGAACTTCAACATGAACAGTATGGAGAAGAGTTTGACTGATCTGATGGCAATGCTGAAGACTGCTGAGAAGGACATGAAGGTGAATCCTTCACCACGAGCAATGATGGTCAGAAAGACATACAAGCGTCCTGGCACCGGGAAATTCAATCCCAAGGCTAAAGCAGTTAAGAGCGCTGGACCTCCAGCTCAAAAGAAGCTTAAGAAAGGGCAGCAGGTGCCCCAGTCTGATGAGAAGGAAGCTATATGCTTTCATTGTGGCAAGAAAGGCCATTGGAAGAAGAATTGCTTCCAACTCATGAAGAAGAATGCCAGTGGAGCGGATGCTTCAGGTATCTTTGTGATTGAATGCAATCTTTCTGTTTCTTCATCATGGGTCATAGACTCCGGAAGTAGTTCTCACATTTGTGCGAACTTGCAGGGTCTAAGTGACTGCAGACGGCTGTCCAAGGGCGAGATGGACCTACGAGTGGCGAATGGAGCTAGAGTTGCTGCATTAGCTGTAGGGACGTATGTAATAAAGTTGCCCAGTGGATTTGATCTAAATTTGGAGAACTGTTATTTCGTTCCTAGTTTTTCCAAGAACATCATTTCGGTGTCGTGTTTAGACGCCAAGGGATTTGAATTTAAATTCAAGGACAAGTTGTGTTCCTTTTATTTGGATGGGATGTTCTATGGAAATGGTTCATTGAATAATGGTTTGTACGTTCTGAATTTGGATGAGCCGATTTACTGTGTTGAAGGGAAGAAACAGAAAACGCGTGACTCAAACTTAACATATCTCTGGCATTGTAGACTTGGTCATGTAAACGAGAAACGCATCGCAAGGTTACTGAGTAACGGGTATTTGGACTCTTTTGAGTTAGAGCCCATAGATACATGTGAAGCGTGTTTACAAGGAAAAATGACCAAGAAGCCTTTTACCAAGACAGGTGAAAGGGCCAAGGAACTACTAGAACTCATACATAGTGATGTGTGTGGACCATTACCGGTTCAGGCCAGAGGAGCGTATTCATACTTCGTGACTTTCACCGACGATTTAAGTAGATATGGATATGTCTACTTAATGAGGCACAAGTCTGAAACTCTGGAAAAGTTTAAAGAGTTTAAGAACGAGGTAGAGAATCAACGAGGCCAGAAGATAAAGGCCCTTCGGAGTGATCGAGGCGGCGAGTATCTTAGCCAAGAGTTCATTGATTACCTAAAAGAGTGTGGGATCGTTTCACAACTCACACCTCCTAGAACACCGGAGTGGAATGGTGTTTCAGAAAGGAGGAACCGCACACTCATGGACATGGTTAGATCAATGATGAGTCATGCAAGTCTTCCGTTGTCATTTTGGGGTTATGCCTTAGAAACAGCAGCATACATGCTTAACCGAGTTCCAACCAAGTCAGTAGATAAGACTCCTTATGAAGTATGGTTTGGGAAGAAACCAAACTTGTCTTATCTTAAGATATGGGGCTGTGATGCTTATGTGAAGAATGAGAATTCTGATAAGCTTGCGGCAAGATCTACTAAGTGTATGTTTGTAGGTTATCCCAAGGAAACAAAGGGATACTACTTTTATCTCCCAAGCGAGCACAAAGTTATCGTTGCTCGATATGCTACTTTCTTGGAAAGAGAATTCATTTCTAAAGAGAGTAGTGGGAGTAAAGTAAGTCTTGAAGAAATTTCGGACTCTACAAACAGGTTGGAAACTGAACATTTAGATAGGGAATCGGTACCACTAGTACAAGCGATTCCAACTTCTGAAAATGTTCAAGGAACGCAAGATCAACGTAAGTCGACAAGAGTACACCGAGAGCCTGACAGATATGGTTGGCTAGTAACCCAACATGGGGAAGTACTGCTCGTCGAGGATGATGAACCGTCGACTTATGAGGAAGCAATCGCTTCAAATGATTCCGAGAAATGGCTAGAAGCCATGAAATCAGAGATGGACTCCATGTATACCAACCAAGTTTGGGAGTTGGTTGATGCGCCAGTTGGGGTAAAACCCATAGGGTGCAAGTGGATCTTCAAGAAGAAGATTGACATGGAAGGGAATATAAGTACCTATAAAGCAAGACTTGTGGCCAAGGGTTTCACTCAACGTCAAGGAATTGACTATGATGAAACATTTTCACCGGTTGCAATGCTTAAGTCCATTAGAATTCTGCTTGCGATAGCAGCTTACAAGGATTACGAGATCTGGCAGATGGATGTAAAAACCGCTTTCCTGAATGGAAAGTTACAGGAGGAAGTGTTTATGGTACAACCTCCCGGTTTCATTGCATCCAAGAATGCAGATAAAGTATGTAAGCTCAAGAGGTCCATTTATGGGCTAAAGCAAGCATCTCGGAGTTGGAATCTGCGATTTGACGAAGCAGTCAAAGAATTTGGCTATGTCAAGAATCCAGAGGAACCTTGCGTTTACAAGAAGGTTAGTGGGAGCAAGATTTCGTTCCTAGTGCTGTATGTTGATGATATACTTCTGATAGGCAATGATATCCCTAGCCTAGAGTCTACCAAGACTTGGCTGGGAGAGTGTTTCTCTATGAAAGATCTTGGGGAAGCGACTTATGTCTTAGGTATTAGATTATACCGAGATAGACAAAATAGGTTGCTGGGTTTGAGTCAAAGTATGTATATTGACAAGGTGCTGAATAGATTCAGCATGCAAGATTCCAAGAGAGGATTCTTGCCAATGTCACATGGTGTACATCTTTCCAAGTCTATGTGTCCAAAGACACATGAGGAGAGAGGAAGGATGGACAAGATACCTTATGCATCAGCTATAGGGTCCATTATGTATGCCATGATTTGCACTCGACCCGATGTCTCGTATGCTTTGAGCATGACAAGTAGATATCAGTCAGATCCTGGAGAGGGTCATTGGACTGCAGTAAAGACTATCCTTAAGTATCTTAGAAGAACAAAGGACATGTTCTTAATTTATGGAGGAGATGAGGAGTTAGTTGTCAGAGGATATACTGACGCTAGTTTTCAGACAGATCGGGATGATCTGAAATCGCAGCAGGGTTATGTGTTTTGCTTGAATGGTGCAGCTGTATGTTGGAGGAGTTCCAAGCAGGAGACAGTTGCAGATTCTACAGCTGAGTCCGAGTACATTGCAGCTTCCGAAGCGGCAAAGGAAGCTGTGTGGATCAAGAACTTCATAGCGGAGCTTGAAGTGGTTCCGAGCATTATTGACCCAGTGACATTATACTGTGACAACAATGCGGCCATAGCGCAGGCCAAGGAGCCGAGGTCTCACCAACGATCCAAGCACGTACTACGGAAATATCACATCCTCCGAGAGATTGTTCAGAGGGGTGACGTGTTGGTTAGCAGAGTTGATACGAGCGAGAATATCGCGGACCCACTCACAAAGGCCTTACCTCTGCAGAAACATGAGACCCATGTGAGGAGCCTAGGACTTCGAGTCCATAGTGCTTGGCAATAGTGCAAGTGGGAGATTGTTAGTGTGTGCACGTATGTGCCAAGACACTTTAATGTATTTGTGGATAAATAATTAATAAAGGCGAGTATTTGTCATTGATTATTTTACTTTTCTGCACGTAAAATTATTAATGATAAAGTCCCACAGATTATTGAGTATATTAATCTGAAATAGTCCGTGATCGGATAGATGTTTAGAGGGGACATGGACATCTAGATCATCGCTAAGTATAGCTGAGGTCAAGATAGACCAAGTGATAGTATATCCAAGTTATACTTAGGGGTACCCTAAGATTAGGGATACTGGACACGACCCGATTAAGAGGATACCACATATTGAACATCATTGGTCAATCCTCTTTATGGACGAGTGTAACTGATCTTTTGACTTGAGACCTTCATTTATTCTATGCGTGGAGTTTGCGCACTTTGACGTCGTTAAAAGCAGTCTTTAACCGGATTGTGAGTAATACGATTGTTGGGTGTGTGACAAAGCGTAGAGAGAATAGTGTTGAGTCAATATAGGATTCATCGCTCTCTTGGATTAGAGAGTTGACATCTAGGCCACTTGATAGAGATATTAGTGACTCTAAAATCCATGGCCATGGGAGGAATGTTTTACATTCAAGAGAGTCTATTATATCTTGGTAATCAAGTAAAACAATTAATTTGGTGATGATGTATTTTGCGCCGAATTAATTGAGATGTCGGATAGATGAAGAGATTGAATTACACAGTAATCGGTTCATACTGGTATATGATTTATAATCATTATCCTAACACGTTGGGTGACTAAAAACTGTTGCTAGACGGTTACCTTAGTTTGTGTATGGATTTACACTACCTTCGTGTATAGGACCTAGAGGGTCGCACGCAGAGCACGTCGACACGAACATTGTATTATTGATTATTTTAGTGGATACTAAAATTAATCATTTTATTTCAGAATTAGAATTAATTGGATTGTTAATTTATTCTGAAATATCGGAAGCAAATAAATAGACCAAGATCGAATATGGATTTATTCGGGTCGTATTATATTAAAGTAAAGGATATGAAATAAATATTAAGTATTTATTTATATATTATATCCAAGATGTTTTACTTAATAATAATTTTTAAATTATATTAATGCATGTAGTTTACGTGGTTGAAACTATTTTGCATTAATTAGTTTAATATTTATGGAATAAAGAAATCAATTTAAAAGTATTTTTTAATGATTACATTCGTTACGATCTTGGCATTAAGGATTAATTAGTATCTTAACGGATGAAAATTTAAGTTTGGATGCGTTAAGATTTTTCTTTTGTGACAAGCTAAGAGAGAGACACCCATTTTTTTTTTGAGAGATGAGATTGGAGACTCTCTCTGGAGAAAAATCATCAAACAATCAAAAGGGCTGAGAGAGTCAGTTTTGAGTTTTTGCTTCCGAAAATTCTTTGTCGATTCAAGAGGCTAGCACCTAAGGGATCGTAGAGAGGTTCGTGATCGTGTGCGCGTGGATACCGCTAGAGGAGTCACACTTGGGGCTCTCGGTCGATTGTTCGCGATTACGCTTTGTTTCTTCGGAGATTTTAAGGTACAATTTCTGGTAAGAATACATTATTATTTAAAACTTATTATACGTACCATGATAGATCCTGTTGTTTTGGGCATAAAAGTCTATAATATTTGCTTCCGCTGTGCCTGAAATCTAACAAGTGGCATCATAGCCTACTCATGGTCAGAACGTACAATTTTCGATGATATAATAAAAAAAAATTTGATTTCATATATCAAAAATATATATATACTATTTATTTTAGATTATAATAGATATTTTATATTGTTGATATATCATCGTTATTATACTTGTTTAAAGAGGTTTTCTTTAAATGTAAATAGTTAGATAATTATTTCTTTTGAACAAAAGTTAAATATTAAAATTGTTCAAGAAAATTAATAATTATCTAATTATACGGCCTCAAAAGTGGAAGGCAGGACGATAAGATCTAAATCTCAAAGTTGAGATTTTAATTTCCTCGATTATGATTAAAATATTAAGATATTTATTATAATAATATTTTATATCAAAATTAAAAGTATGTCAAGGAGCAGATTGCTCATAAATCCTAAAACAAACAATTGGTTTAGGGAATTGGTTATGGATTCAACCAGTTGCGATTCAAAATTTCGAATCATAATATTAATAATATTATAATGAGGATTATTGTAATGTTAAAAAATATGATCACGTAAAATATGTGGAATTTGAATATATTAATTTTGGTATATAAATATTAAAGTTAATATTCTACGTAATGGCAACTATCATTTTAACTAGTTTCCTAAAAAAGTTTAATCGGGTTAATTGATTAAAAATCTATGTTTGGTGATCTGGATGGATTACTATAATTGATTTATAAATCAACCCACGGGAAACGTAATAGTTAATCCGATGAAAAAAAAGGGGGAAATTTCAAGTTGCCGAAAAATCATAATTAATTGAGGAAGTATTTCAAAAGTTAAAGAATTTATATATTGAAATACTAACGTGACAATATTAAATGTTGAATAGCATTTAAATGCTAATTGTCACAAGATTTTCAACATAATTAATTATAAGAATTGTGTGGTATACACAAAAGATATTTTAATGGTGAGACAATAATGATAAATAAAATCCCCTAAATATTAAGTCAATATTTTAAAAGGCCCTCCATTAATATTTATTATAATAGTCGGATTTTTCCCATGAGTCGGTACAGCTTAGCTGTGGGCTTATGGTAGAACATTTGTAATTTATTCTAAATGATTAATGGGTCGACTTAACTCAATTTAGTTGACTTGTTTAGCTCAGCTAAGGTCAGCTTTTTGAGGGGCAAGTGTTGAGTTTAAGAGTTATTAGACTCAACGTGAAAATACCAAAAGTCACACAGATAATTGTGATTGGCGAGTTAAGGCCTACTTGTTTCGTGTGGTGTGTAGGTACAGCTCAGCTGTGTGCATACTTCATGTTTCGAGATTTCGGTCCCACTAGGAATTATTAACCAACAAATTCCCGATTTCAACAGAGGGGGCTGTTGTTTTCGAATAAAATAGTGGGAGCTATATTAAAGTCCTTTATTAATTAATATTCCACAAATACTAAAACTCTGCTTTAAATTATTATTGTAGATGGCAAACACAAACACCCTTTCGCTGCGAAGCATTCTCGAGAAAGAGAATATCCTCATCGGTTCCAACTACCTGGATTGGTATAGAAAACTGAAAATTGTCCTAAGGCACGAGAGAAAGATTTATGTGCTGGAGGATGAACCACTTAAAGAACCTGCACCTGATGCTTCTGAGGATGATCAGTCTTACTACAGTCAATACTTGGAGGATGCGCTGGATGTTCAGTGCATCATGTTGTCTTCTATGTCTCCCGAGTTACAGAGGCAGCATGAGAACATGAGTGCTAGGGAGATTGATCAGCACTTACGTGAGCTCTTCCAAGAGAGTGCCAGAGTTGAGAGGTATGAGACCTCTCGGGCACTGTTTCGAACAATGCTGGTGGAGGGTAACCCAGTTGGGCCACATGTACTCAAGATGATAGGGTACATTGAGAGGCTCGAGAGCTTAGGTTCCAAGCTGGACCAGGACTTAGCAGTTGACCTGGTTTTGTCCTCACTCCCACCATCATTTTCTCAGTTTGTGTTGAACTTCAACATGAACAGTATGGAGAAGAGTTTGACTGATCTGATGGCAATGCTGAAGACTGCTGAGAAGGACATGAAGGTGAATCCTTCACCACGAGCAATGATGGTCAGAAAGACCTACAAGCGTCCTGGCACCGGGAAATTCAATCCCAAGGCTAAAGCAGTTAAGAGCACTGGACCTCCAGCTCAAAAGAAGCTTAAGAAAGGGCAACAGGTGCCCCAGTCTGATGAGAAGGAAGCTATATGCTTTCATTGTGGCAAGAAAGGCCATTGGAAGAAGAATTGCTTCCAACTCATGAAGAAGAATGCCAGTGGAGCGGATGCTTCAGGTATCTTTGTGATTGAATGCAATCTTTCTGTTTCTTCATCATGGGTCATAGACTCCGGAAGTAGTTCTCACATTTGTGCGAACTTGCAGGGTCTAAGTGACTGCAGACGGCTGTCCAAGGGCGAGATGGACCTACGAGTGGCGAATGGAGCTAGAGTTGCTGCATTAGCTGTAGGGACGTATGTAATAAAGTTGCCCAGTGGATTTGATCTAAATTTGGAGAACTGTTATTTCGTTCCTAGTTTTTCCAAGAACATCATTTCGGTGTCGTGTTTAGACGCCAAGGGATTTGAATTTAAATTCAAGGACAAGTTGTGTTCCTTTTATTTGGATGGGATGTTCTATGGAAATGGTTCATTGAATAATGGTTTGTACGTTCTGAATTTGGATGAGCCGATTTATTGTGTTGAAGGGAAGAAACAGAAAACGCGTGACTCAAACTTAACATATCTCTGGCATTGTAGACTTGGTCATGTAAATGAGAAACGCATCGCAAGGTTACTGAGTAACGGGTATTTGGACTCTTTTGAGTTAGAGCCCATAGATACATGTGAAGCGTGTTTACAAGGAAAAATGACCAAGAAGCCTTTTACCAAGACAGGTGAAAGGGCCAAGGAACTACTAGAACTCATACATAGTGATGTGTGTGGACCATTACCGGTTCAGGCCAGAGGAGCGTATTCATACTTCGTGACTTTCACCGACGATTTAAGTAGATATGGATATGTCTACTTAATGAGGCACAAGTCTGAAACTCTGGAAAAGTTTAAAGAGTTTAAGAACGAGGTAGAGAATCAACGAGGCCAGAAGATAAAAGCCCTTCGGAGTGATCGAGGCGGCGAGTATCTTAGCCAAGAGTTCATTGATTACCTTAAAGAGTGTGGGATCGTTTCACAACTCACACCTCCTAGAACACCGGAGTGGAATGGTGTTTCAGAAAGGAGGAACCGCACACTCATGGACATGGTTAGATCAATGATGAGTCATGCAAGTCTTCCGTTGTCATTTTGGGGTTATGCCTTAGAAACAGCAGCATACATGCTTAACCGAGTTCCAACCAAGTCAGTAGATAAGACTCCTTATGAAGTATGGTTTGGGAAGAAACCAAACTTGTCTTATCTTAAGATATGGGGCTGTGATGCTTATGTGAAGAATGAGAATTCTGATAAGCTTGCGGCAAGATCTACTAAGTGTATGTTTGTAGGTTATCCCAAGGAAACAAAGGGATACTACTTTTATCTCCCAAGCGAGCACAAAGTTATCGTTGCTCGATATGCTACTTTCTTGGAAAGAGAATTCATTTCTAAAGAGAGTAGTGGGAGTAAAGTAAGTCTTGAAGAAATTTCGGACTCTACAAACAGGTTGGAAACTGAACATTTAGATAGGGAATCGGTACCACTAGTACAAGCGATTCCAACTTCTGAAAATGTTCAAGGAACGCAAGATCAACGTAAGTCGACAAGAGTACACCGAGAGCCTGACAGATATGGTTGGCTAGTAACCCAACATGGGGAAGTACTGCTCGTCGAGGATGATGAACCGTCGACTTATGAGGAAGCAATCGCTTCAAATGATTCCGAGAAATGGCTAGAAGCCATGAAATCAGAGATGGACTCCATGTATACCAACCAAGTTTGGGAGTTGGTTGATGCGCCAGTTGGGGTAAAACCCATAGGGTGCAAGTGGATCTTCAAGAAGAAGATTGACATGGAAGGGAATATAAGTACCTATAAAGCAAGACTTGTGGCCAAGGGTTTCACTCAACGTCAAGGAATTGACTATGATGAAACATTTTCACCGGTTGCAATGCTCAAGTCCATTAGAATTCTGCTTGCGATAGCAGCTTACAAGGATTATGAGATCTGGCAGATGGATGTAAAAACCGCTTTCCTGAATGGAAAGTTACAGGAGGAAGTGTTTATGGTACAACCTCCCGGTTTCATTGCATCCAAGAATGCAGATAAAGTATGTAAGCTCAAGAGGTCCATTTATGGGCTAAAGCAAGCATCTCGGAGTTGGAATCTGCGATTTGACGAAGCAGTCAAAGAATTTGGCTATGTCAAGAATCCAGAGGAACCTTGCGTTTACAAGAAGGTTAGTGGGAGCAAGATTTCGTTCCTAGTGCTGTATGTTGATGATATACTTCTGATAGGCAATGATATCCCTAGCCTAGAGTCTACCAAGACTTGGCTGGGAGAGTGTTTCTCTATGAAAGATCTTGGGGAAGCGACTTATGTCTTAGGTATTAGATTATACCGAGATAGACAAAATAGGTTGCTGGGTTTGAGTCAAAGTATGTATATTGACAAGGTGCTGAATAGATTCAGCATGCAAGATTCCAAGAGAGGATTCTTGCCAATGTCACATGGTGTACATCTTTCCAAGTCTATGTGTCCAAAGACACATGAGGAGAGAGGAAGGATGGACAAGATACCTTATGCATCAGCTATAGGGTCCATTATGTATGCCATGATTTGCACTCGACCCGATGTCTCGTATGCTTTGAGCATGACAAGTAGATATCAGTCAGATCCTGGAGAGGGTCATTGGACTGCAGTAAAGACTATCCTCAAGTATCTTAGAAGAACAAAGGACATGTTCTTAATTTATGGAGGAGATGAGGAGTTAGTTGTCAGAGGATATACTGACGCTAGTTTTCAGACAGATCGGGATGATCTGAAATCGCAGCAGGGTTATGTGTTTTGCTTGAATGGTGCAGCTGTATGTTGGAGGAGTTCCAAGCAGGAGACAGTTGCAGATTCTACAGCTGAGTCCGAGTACATTGCAGCTTCCGAAGCGGCAAAGGAAGCTGTGTGGATCAAGAACTTCATAGCGGAGCTTGAAGTGGTTCCGAGCATTATTGACCCAGTGACATTATACTGTGACAACAATGCGGCCATAGCGCAGGCCAAGGAGCCGAGGTCTCACCAACGATCCAAGCACGTACTACGGAAATATCACATCCTCCGAGAGATTGTTCAGAGGGGTGACGTGTTGGTTAGCAGAGTTGATACGAGCGAGAATATCGCGGACCCACTCACAAAGGCCTTACCTCTGCAGAAACATGAGACCCATGTGAGGAGCCTAGGACTTCGAGTCCATAGTGCTTGGCAATAGTGCAAGTGGGAGATTGTTAGTGTGTGCACGTATGTGCCAAGACACTTTAATGTATTTGTGGATAAATAATTAATAAAGGCGAGTATTTGTCATTGATTATTTTACTTTTCTGCACGTAAAATTATTAATGATAAAGTCCCACAGATTATTGAGTATATTAATCTGAAATAGTCCGTGATCGGATAGATGTTTAGAGGGGACATGGACATCTAGATCATCGCTAAGTATAGCTGAGGTCAAGATAGACCAAGTGATAGTATATCTAAGTTATACTTAGGGGTACCCTAAGATTAGGGATACTGGACACGACCCGTTTAAGAGGATACCACATATTGAACATCATTGGTCAATCCTCTTTATGGACGAGTGTAACTGATCTTTTGACTTGAGACCTTCATTTATTCTATGCGTGGAGTTTGCGCACTTTGACGTCGTTAAAAGCAGTCTTTAACCGGATTGTGAGTAATACGATTGTTGGGTGTGTGACAAAGCGTAGAGAGAATAGTGTTGAGTCAATATAGGATTCATCGCTCTCTTGGATTAGAGAGTTGACATCTAGGCCACTTGATAGAGATATTAGTGACTCTAAAATCCATGGCCATGGGAGGAATGTTTTACATTCAAGTGAGTCTATTATATCTTGGTAATCAAGTAAAACAATTAATTCGGTGATGATGTATTTTGCGCCGAATTAATTGGGATATCAGTTAGATGAAGAGATTGAATTACACAGTAATCGGTTCATAGTGGTTTATGATTTATAATCATTATCCTAACACGTTGGGTGACTAAAAACTGTTGCTGGACGGTTACCTTAGTTTGTGTATGGATATACACTGCCTTCGTGTATAGGACCTAGAGGGTTGCACGCATAGCACGTCGACACGAACATTGTATTTTGATTATTTAGTGGATACTAAATTAATCATTTTATTATTTCAAAATTAGAATTAATTGGATTATTAATTTATTCTGAAATATCGGAAGTAAATAAATTGGCCAATATTGAATATGGATATATTCAGGTCAATTTCATTTGTAAGTATAGATTTATTTACATTAAATCTTTAAACATAAAATCCATTTGCATAGTATTTTATTAAAAGCGTTGATAATATTATTTTAAAAGTTAAAAGTGATTAATTTTTAAATATTTTATTATAATATGTAACGTACCCTTTTTCAATCAAAGATTTTTTCTACGTTACAAGATTTGATTTGTTTTTATTAATGGCAATACGGTGCCAAACAAAAAGAGCTCTATCTGAGGAAATCAGTGGGGGAGAAAAAAATACGAGAGCTTAGGATTTTGAGGGACTTCCGATTTAGAGACTAGACGGATCCAAGAGGCTAGCACCTGCCGGATCGTCGAGTGTTCGTGATCGCGTGCGCGTGGATACCGCTAGAGGAGTCACACGTGGGGCTCTTACTTATTCGCGACTCTGTTCTAATTTACCGGAAATTTCGAGGTACAATTTCCGGGTAAGTTTTTCTGGTTGCTGTATCTCAAATATATTATACGTACCATGATGATCTTGTGATTTGGGGCTGAAAAATCTAATTTTTCTGTTTCCGCTGCGCCCTGAATTCCTTCAAAAGGTTCTTCTCAGTTGAAATAAAGCCCCTTTTGCTCTATTCTCTGCCATCTCCGTTCTAGAAAGACGCTTAACAAATGGTGATGTCGGCAGTGATCTAGTCGGTACAACCAACATCGCTCGACAGCCAGGCGCGGTACTCCGTTGGGCAACCATTCTCTTCTCAAAAAGTCTAGCAAGGTTCATCGTGGTTGATAGATCTGACGGGTTGTGGAGCTCCACTTCTATCCGAATAGAGCTCCATTTCTATCCGAATAGCTTCTTGAAGCCCATTCGTGTAAATATCCACCTCCTGCCCCAATTGTAGTTTGCCCGCACGGACTAACAATTGCTCGAAACATTTGTTGTAATCTGCAACGAACCAGCTTGCACGAGTTTGGAAAGCTCTCCTAACCTGCTTGCCCCCAATGCGGGTCCGTAATGCAGGTTGCACAATCTTTTGAAGTCCTCCCAAGACAAAACCGGTTGGTCTTCACATAGTCGAATGAACCACAATTGAGCTTCTCCCACCAAGTGAAACGAGGCGAGACCGACCTTATCGTCATTAATTGTCCCTTGATATTTGAAGAAATGGTCACTACGATTTAACCATCCCAAGGGGTCGTCGCTACCATCATAACTAGGAAAATCCATCTTCGCAAATCTAGGACCTGAACCTCAGTTGCTACCACTCCCTTTTGACGATATAGCATCCCAAGACTGCCTCTGTCTCATCTCAACATTGACATCACCTATTTCAACACATTTGCCTCTTGATGACTCCAATTGCTCCAATCGAGATGATAGCTTGCATTGGTCTTCAGCATATACTTGTAAGAACTACTCGAATTGTTTCCGAAAAGCGGGAAATCACCCATGTCCCGCTCTAATACCAAGTTGATACGGTCCCGAGTTAAGGATCTGGTCCACGGGTGATTCACGACCAAGTCAACCTGCGACGAGAGTTGTTGACGAGACAATTTCGAGTTTTTCCCCTGTCGACCTGTGATGACGGAATGCGAGGCCTCGTTAGAGAGAACCTCCGACCTCTGCTTCGAAGAGAAAGTTGTTTTGAAAACTCAATGCATGTCTCTTATTCCAAATCAATCCCATACATAAACCACTAGTCCCCAATCAAAGGAAATATATTCTTTCCAACAATATAAAATATTATCTGAACAACATCTTAAAGAACCGACTTCACATTCTCCTCTCAGCTGATTTCACGCCCTCCTACTCGTAAGTCTTTCCAAATCGAGCACTCCCATGAGTTTCCAAAGATTACACCGACCGTATCAGGATGCACGAGCAAGTGGGCGAAGAGATGGCTTCCCAACAACTTTGAACAAGGTGGCAAGAAAAACTCCCCAACCGCAAAGAATGATCAGGATAAGCTGGCACGAGTGGCAGGCGATAAGCTGACGCGAACGAAATGATAGATTTTTTTTTTTTTTTTGAAAAATGAAACAAATTAGCCTTCTACATTAGTTAGAGTTATTGATTAATTATGTTTGAAGATAAGACAGGAATTTACATTTACACTAAGTCTGGCCTAAGTTTGAGGTAGTTCCTGATGGTGGATTGGGCAGGATCCATTATCTTATTGAGGCTGGGCTTTATCCAACAAGAGATTGCGTTCCTGGTCAGGAAGTTCTCTCCTTTGCTTAGGATAGTGTCGATGAGGTGTTCAAGCCAAAACTTGAAAGTCCTGACAAATACCATGGGGAAACCACTTGCTTAGATCGTGGAGTACCACCCCAGATACTTGAGCTATTCTCTAGAAGGGAAGATAAAGACCTGGTATTGGGTTCTAAAGGGAAAAACTGAGCAGTATAGCTAGCTTAAAGGATATAGGTTGGGAAAAACTAACGAGGAATTTCCCCATGGAGTTCATGGATATGGGAAATTTGCTCGTTTCCATGAATGCTTTTCCATATGATTGCAGTCAGTAAGCTCTTGTGTTGTTGTAAATCCGATCAGATGCCCCTACAAGATTTAGATAAGGACAGGCAATATTTCCTCTACACATGAAGCCGCCATAAATGCCAGGTAACACGAGTAGTTTATACATTCCGAGTGGATTATGTTTGCCGGTGCCTTGGAGCATCTGCTTGGATTGGAACAGCGACTTGGGCTGGTGGAACTAGAGTAGCGTCTCTTCTCTGGGTCTGTGGTGTTCGGACAAACATATCTCCTAGTCAGGATGAAATCGACAAAGTGTGGCTCTTTCTGCATTTTTATATCCTTTGTGGACATGGCCTGGTGTCGTCATCCTTCGATAATAATGGAGTTGCAGCAATCATGGAGGAGGGGGGGATGCAAGTTTACAATTGCTGCACAGGACGTTGAGATGGGCCGAATATGGTTGAACCAAAACTGTCATGAAGTTAGCATAGGGTCTCTCTTCTCCGTGAAACTCAAACGCATGGGCTATACAGCCTCGGCGGAGGACGAATACGTCGGAATCAATCCAGCAGTGCAGTAGAATGGAATTTTCCAGTGGAAAGCGATGAGCATCATCTGATATTTTGAATACGGGTCAATGGGAGAATCACAGAAGATGAGGTCATCTTGCCCCCCTCCTCCTCCTCCATTGACAGCGATTTTGCCACAAAAAAGAAAACTAAGTGCGTTTTCTGTTTCCTGTTAAATCCGAAATAAGGGCAGAAACACATCTACTTTGCTCACTAGTTTTATGAATTAGCAATATAAGCTAAAATATTAGCCTCCAATGAAGAACTAGTGGTCGGCCATCATTTTATTTTATTTATTTATTTTGTGGCGAGGAAATCCCGGAGGGTTTTGTTTCTTCCAAATGGCCAGGGGGGACACCAGGGGAAGTCACAAATTTTCTCTTATCATATTCCATTGGGTAATTTATTCTTTTGATTAGGCAGAAGAAGACCATTGATTCATCGTCCGGTTCCCTTTCTCTGAAAAGTTTGTTTTAAGAGCACAATTTTTTTAATGGAGTCGGTCTCTTCCCTTTTAGGAGAAAAGAACGGATTAGGGAACAAATCATTTGCCTCGATCGTTCATCATGTGTGATAAAATTTTCTCTCTGCAAAAAATGATTGAAATTGGTGTACTTTTTTAGTAGCTTTATTAGTCAACAAATTCTTTTCATAAAATATTTATGAAATAGGCAGAATCGAAAATTTTTTTTTTTAGGTTTAATTTTTTTATTTTTTTTCAAGTGATTTCAATGTTAAAAATATTAAATTCACGGTGTTTTTAATACTTATTTTTTATTAATAATTTAAGAG
Organism: Melastoma sanguineum; assembly: GCA_029817735.1. Taxonomy (NCBI): domain Eukaryota; kingdom Viridiplantae; phylum Streptophyta; class Magnoliopsida; order Myrtales; family Melastomataceae; genus Melastoma; species Melastoma sanguineum. Next base: position 265,752 of record JARUPW010000015.1, on the reverse strand, counting down.
TTATCGACTAACAATTCACGTAGTTTTCAGTATTAGCAATCGGAGAGTTAAGTACCTCCCGAGAGTACACACGGAGGATAAAGTTGTCAAAATCAATGAAAGAAAAGGTCGGGGGGAAAGATGGACGAACACGCCCGCTCACGCTGACAACGAAGGGATGAAGAAGAAAAGACAATCCCATTTTGTTTGTTTTTTTTTTTTTTTTTTTGTCCCCCATTTCACTCGGAAGCGGCTAACGGTACGTGCACGTATCCGATACGTGCTTTACTAAATTCGACCAAGAAATTAGTAATCATTACTAAAAATCGACTTTTTTTAGTAAAAAGATTAGTAAATTACTAAAACAAATTAGTAATCGGTTACTAAATTTTCACTGTTTGACAATTCGTAAAGTTACTAAAAAATATTACTAAAACTTTTAGTATTTTTTTACTAAAACAATCGGTCTTTTTTAGTAACCCATTACTAAAATTACGGTGACTTGAATTTTGTTTTAGTAATGTTACTAAAATTTCACTGTTCAACTTTAGTAATCGGTTACTAAAAAAACCATTTTATTTAGTAAACTGTTACTAAAAAGTTAGTAATTTTTTTTAGTAACTTTCCAAATCGTCAAACAGTGAAAAATTAGTAACGGTTACTAATTTCTTTTTAGTAAAACTTGTAAATATTATAATTTTCTAGGTTAGCCGTCCGGTGATTTTAGTAATGATTTACTAATCTTTAACCGGAATTTGTAAATTACTGTTTGACCATAGTAAAGTCGTTAGTAAATTACTAAATTTTTAATTTTTTCGTAATCGTTTACTAGTTTTGAACAAAATTTAGTAAACAATTACTAAAATTTTAGTAATTTTACTAAACAGATTACTAAATGCCGAACCTAAAACCGAACCAACTCCCGGTGTAAAATTACAATTTTACCCCGCGGTAAAATTACTAAAACCCATTCCCAATTTCCATTTGTATTTTACCCCCTTTTGCCTTCGTCCTCGTCGTCCTCCTTCGACTCAATCCGATCGCTGTCTCCTCCGTCGTCCCCCCGGTGCTCCCTGAGCAACGTGCGCTGCGTAATTGCAAATCGCCTTTCGGTACGCTCCTCTTCTCCATCCTCGTCTTCATTTTCCTTTCACCGTCCCCGACCCATTAAACCCTAATCCGCGTTTCCCCCATCTTTTTTTGCTTCTTGCCTTTTCCTTTCGCCGTCCTTTACGGGAAACCCTATCCCGTGTTACCCCCTTGTCGTTCGTCGTGTTCATTTGGCTTTCCCCGTCCGGTATGCCTCCTTTGGTTCATCCCTCCCTTGTGTTTCGTGTGTTTCAATTTTTTTCGCCGTCCGGGATCCGTAAACTGTGATACGTATTTTCCCTCTTGTGGTAAGTCGTTTTTGCTGTAGGGGGTCAATTGGGTCGGTGGTCAATGGATCCATGTTGGTACTGATTTCGGACAATGGTTATATCGCAACGTGTAGTTTGACTTTGGTTATATCTGTCCTGATAGTTTGGTTTTGGGTTTACGGGAAATAGTTCTGTTTCTTATGCAGATATGGATCGAGTAGAGGTTGAAGGAGGAGAGATCGGTGGAGTAGAGATTACAGTTGGCGAAACCAACGTTTCTGGTGGCCATGTTAATACGCCTGGAGTAGAGATTGCAGCTGGCGAAACCAACGTTTCTAGCGGCCATGTTAATACGCCTGATACGTCAAAAAAGAAAAAGGCGAAGGCTGGTGTTGCCCAGGTAAGGTTTACAATGAACGCACTTACTAAATTTGGACATGGTAATTTACATTTATTGATCGAGCTTTTGTTCGTTATATTGTTACAGGATTACCTGTATACCCGCTGTAGTCCGAAGAAATTAATTTCCGTCCTGAAGACCTTCAACGAAGCTAAGAGATCTGCTCTAGCTGAACTTGGATTTGATGGCCTGCTTCATCTGTCGAGTAAGCACGTAAATCACACTGTCGTGAAGCTGTGCTTAAGGGCGTTCAATCCGGTTAAGAGGGTGATGACCATAGGTGGAATCGAACAACCATTGTTGTCTTGTGATGTGGAAGCCATACTCGGGATACCAACTTCCAAAGTTGGTGTCCCATTTAGCGGGCATATGGAGACAGTACGGGATGATCTGAAGGAGCACATAAAGAAGGGGAAAATATCGCTAAAGTCAGTTGAGAGTAAGCTCCTTTCCAGAGATGTTCCGGATGACCTATGGAGAGTTGAGGCATGTATTTTCATCATAGGAAGCTACTTGTGTCCGACTACCGCCTTTGATATCGACAAAAGTTATCTTCTTGCCACGCGGGATGTTGCGGCAATAAGAAAATTTGATTGGGCTACGCATGTTCTTGACTGTTTGTGTACGCATGTAAAGACATATCAGAAACATGAATCGAAGTATATAGGCGGCTGTGTGCATCTACTGCCGGTAAGGTGTTTCACTTTCGTCTTAGTTAAAAATATTGAGCGATCATACAGTTTTTTACTTTGTCTTGGTTCTTAACTTTCGTCTTGGTTCTTACATTATGCCTGCTTTGTTCGTTGTGAATGTTGTAGTTGTTCTATGCTTGTAAAAGTTCGAAGGCTGGGAACGATTTGTCAAGGAGCAATCGGAACTTACCGCTGTGTCGCGAGTGGCCCGACGATCGGCTTAGAACATTTTTCACGGCCACATTAGTGGATGTTGCGGATATTGTAAGTGTGATCCATTATGTGATTCACATGGAATGTATTGGAATGTAGGTACACTATTTATTGATCTGCTTTACTTCCACGAACAGGAATGTGAAGAATCGGACAGTACTCCAGAGGGAAACGTAGAGTGTTCAAACGAGCCAACGCAGATGCAAGTGGTTATGCGCCGGTTGAAGGTAAGTGATCATCGCAAATCACTATAATGGGCATATCACATAGGTTACATTAATTAGTCTGCTGATAGGCATGCTATGCTGCAGACCATGGAGTTTTCGGTAAGAAAACTCCAAGCCAGCAATGAACACATACTACAGAAGTTGTCCTTGATTCTGGACGAAGTTCGAAGAGTTAAAGGTGGTGAAGGCCTACCGAATCTGGTACCCGACTCTGGAGAAAACCAGGCAAAGGAAGGTAATGTTGCTCGTGGTGAGGATGTAGTGAAAGAATCTGTTGATCCGTTAAAAGATGCAGGCCAGGGGCAGCACGGTGCTCGTGATCCAATGGACAAACCAGTTCCGCAAGACGGCGGCGTGAGTGAACCTGTATGTGAGGTGGGTTCCACCATGGTTTCTGAAAGAAGTTTAGTCCCGTACCACGCTACTGCAGCAGCTCAGCCACTTCCTGAGGGTTCAGATGACTATTCCGATCCGCGGGAGGTACAACTGGCTAGAGCCCTTAACAAAATGGATATGTTCCTGGGCACGACAGTTGTGAAGAGTGAATCTGAGTTTGAAATGACAAAGTCCGAGGAAGGCATCAAGTATTTATTCATGCGGGATAAAGGGAAGGCGAAGATTGCAGAAGCCAGTCCAGTTGAAGAGAAACTGGAAACGGAGGTTGCAGAAAAAGGAAAACAAGGGACTGAAGTTGTACCTGCCGATGCAACTGAAGAGGATGTACTTGTGAAAGGGTCTGGGTTGGATATGTATTCCGACCCAGTTGCCATTCAAGAGGATGCTGTCATCACAGGCATAAGAAATACAAAGAAGGCCGATGAAGCAGAGGTCCATGTGAAGGTGATGCACCAAAATTCCAATTTAGTTTTACTACTGTAGATGGGTTATTAATTGTTTTATTATTAAATGCAACAGGAAAGCGGCTCGTCTACAACAAATGTTTTCAGAAGGCATACTCGTCGTACTACCGAGAGAAAGCCTTCCACATTCATTAGCAGCCCCTTCGTACCACCGCTTCCAGTACCCCGAACAAGAAAACGTGCTCGTGAACTTATACCTGAGGTATAAGATAAAGCAGTTGTTGAAGAGTTCTCCGTAGTTGTTGTTGATGTAAGCTACTTTGTTTATCCGTATATAGGGACTTCAAAATATCATTCCAAAGGAGTTCCCGTTAAATGTGCTGAAATCGTTTACTGCGGCTCAGTTAAATATCTTAAAGTATGCTTGGAATGAGGACCTGGATAATAGGTTAGTGTCACATTCTCGTGGCTTTGTTGTCATGGAATGTTATATTCTCGATTGAACCGAGTATCGTATGTAACTTTGTTTACTTCTTGTTTCTGCAGTGAATGTCTTTGTGTCACCGAATCTGTCCATGTTAATAGGCATGCTATGCTGTCTGTCAGACCTGATAGATGGATTACCAATGATGTAAGAAGTTCTTGTCACTCAAACTACGGATATACCGACTAGATCTCATTCTGTCTATGTGATACCATAATGCAGATCATAGACTTTCATACCGTCATGTTACAGAACACTGAGGGTTCAGATAAGAAGGGGACGTGGTACCTCACAACTTGGATAGGGGTTAGTGTCACCTGCAGCAATTTTAAAAAAGTGAATGTGGTTTTACATTTTTAGTAATGAAGGTTAAAACTTCTCAGAATCTTGCCGCAAACCAGTACAGCGAAGCCAAAATGCCCATCATCTCAAAATCTGATGCCGCAGCCCTATATGGTCACTATAAGTCCCACATCGGGAAGAATCATGAAGTGCAGCAGGTAAGTGATATACTCTATAGCATAGTTTCCATTTTACTAAATATCACTTCAATTTTTAGTAATGTCTTGCATTAACACTGCAGATTTTAATTCCAATATGCGTCGCAGCCTCGCACTGGGTATTACAAATAATATCATTTCGGAAGGCCGAGGTGATCATAATGGACACATTGCACGACTCACTAAGCAACTTCAAAGGCCGGGCAGATCTTCATCGCCGTGTTGTAAAGCTGGTGAGTGTGATCATGAACCAGAATAAGGTCAAATCCAAGGCGAAAGGTTACGAAATACCAGACATTTGTTCATGGAGCATTACATACCCAGCAAATGTCCCACACCAAATGGACGAAGGAAATCTGTACGTATAAAATCCAATAATGGTCCCTTCCGTAATTATACAAAACTTACCATGCTATGCTATGTATTGGTGGTATGCAGGAACGACTGTGGAATCTATGTCATGAAGTTTATGGCTTTGCCTGAACCACCAGAAGGGGTTGAGAAAGTGGTAATCTAAAATTTCAGCCTACTACAAACCATATAGTAATGAAGTCATGGTTTATACTCTGTTATATAGTTTCACTGGGCATGGTTTATACTCTGTTTGCCATATAGACCCTCGGGTAGTTACACTGGCGAAATCTGAGTGAATCTCGTATTTTCAGATTGTAGGTGCTGTTGACAGGTTGAAGCTGGTGATAAGTCTTATCAAATGGTCTGGGAATCACATTAGGAAAATTATATTGCAGAAGGTGAAGGAAGACGGCAAGGCCAAGAGGAAGCGAATAGATGAAAGTGATTCAACAGTTTCTGTCCCCCCCGTTCGCGCATGATCACCAACTTTTTAATACGTGAAGAGATCACTTATTTTTGAACTTGCTGACATATGAAGCATGTATAGAGGTCCTTTTTTGATAACAGATGATGCTTGTACTGTTAAGGGACCTGACCGTGACGGCATTGTGAAAAGATCTCTCTGTTGCTGATGTAAGACAGTTAACAATTATATAGAACTCTGTTGCTTATGTAAGACAGTTAACATGGGTAAGAACTTATATCTTAATCTTACATATTTAGCATCCCATAAACAGAGTTCTCTTCGGTCATTACAGGTCCATGGGTGTCCGAAGTACTTTCGTTGCCACCTGTGCCAACGTTTCTGCAGTCCTTGTCAACGTTTCTACGTACACCATCTTCTCTCTTCAACTCCTCTGTTCTGCAAGTGCGCTCAAGCTCCGCTGTCAATTTTGTAACTGTCTTCTGCAATTTCCGAAATGTTCCATCTGTTTTCCCGGCCAAAAAACACATACGTCTACAATCTGCCATGAGAATACCCTGCCGCAGATCAGCCACATCAACAGAATATTCCAGCCTTGAAAATCCTTGAGAGTAAATCACTTTGGCCTTCCTAGACCACCTTTCCATTATCAGATGCTTCGGTATGTTGACTAAGCCTTCTACTTTCGCTATGTGGAATATATGACAACACGGAAATCCAAAGGTCTCGAAATGTAAGCAGCTGCATGTAAGTTCAACTTCATTCTTCGAAGACGATACTTGCACACACCTATGCTCACCCTCGTAACATGACAGTATGTACACGGTCACGATATTCCCGTCGAGTACATTTTCGACGTAAAATCTCGATTCCTTTTGCATCTCAATCTGAACCTTACGAAACGATGTCATGGTGTACTGGCGACGTGCATCCTCCTCAAGTCGACGCAACATCGTAATTGGCCTTAACGCCTTTTGCGATGAGTTGAAGTCCTGCTGATATTCGCGGTGACGCAGATCAACTACCGCACGCTCAAAGTTATGCACAAAATCATGTAATTTGTGTTTCGCATTCACATATCCCTTCATAAACCGATGCATTCGTTCGCAGCGTTGAGTGCTTCTAAGTTCAGCCCAAAAATGACCATGCAAGTACGTTTGCCACCACATATGTCTGCATGCATAAATCTGTCGCAACCATCTAGTGCTTACCGATCCTGAATGTGATACCATAGTCGACCAGGACTCTTCAACTTCTTCAGATGGTCTACTGCTGTACATGAAGGACGATATATGGCCTCGCAATATCGGATCTTGTACGCGACGCGCAATGTTCCGGCTAAAGTGCCATAAACATAATCTGTGTCTTGCGGAGGGCCAAACTTCTCTAACAGATGCAATCATCGCACGGTCGGCGTCCGTGACAACGCTAATCGGATGTTTCCCTCCCATTACCTGCGTATGAGTACGGAATAGCCAAGTGTAGTCATGAATTGTTTCATAAGTCATCAAGGCAGCACCAAATACAGTAGTTTGATGATGATGATTAACTCCCACGATGATGATCATTTGCATCCCATATTTGTTCGTCTTGAACGTAGAGTCTAGAGCTATAACATCGCCGAAAGCCTGGTAATCAGCAATGGATGTACTATCGGCCCAATATATGCGACTGACTTGGTCATTTTCAACAAAAGTTTCATAGGTCATACCACTCTCAGTACTCTTCCTGGAAAGGAGGTAAGCAATGACGGAATCACAAGTATGGAAATCCCAGGCTGACTCTTCCTTCAACTTTCTGTTATTGAGGTCTTTCATCAGGAAACCAACATGTTCGTGTCCCCCGGATACGTGTACAAGTAGTCGCATTATATCACACTGCCTGAATCCAACATCGAGCATTCGGTGAACAAATGTCATATCTTGCTGGGAAATCTTGCGCCTTTCCCGCATGAAATATGACAAACCATTGCGGACCATTTCATGATTGTGTTCTAACTTAATCGCAACCAAATTCCATTGTCCGTTCATCTCTACTCTAGCTTTGAAGAAACAACTGCAACCTGTCTTCACAGACGGCCTAACCCGACTACGTTCCGTCAACACATGGGGATCAGAACATTCACCTTCCCTTGAGCAAACCCACTTTCTCATAACACATTCATTGTTTCGAAGCTTCTGACGATCTCTTCTCCTAATTGAAAAGCCATGTACCGTCGCATAGATTTTAATGAACTCTTCAACTTCTTCAGAAGTACAGAAAGACATACTGAACAACTGGTCCTCATTCATGTCCGTTACTATATTGAAGAGTTCATTCGTATCCTGCTCACCTACAATCACGGATATCAGGTCACGCTGGACAGATTTTCTTGCATAATTGGAAGCAAACAGATTGGAAAAGTGACGACACGATTACTCACCAAATCGTGGCTGCTGCTGATTGAAGACACTATCCATTTCTTCTAAGAACATAAGACAAAGATGGTACCCGTAATGCTGATCTCGTAATGGGCCACTTCTGCTTCCACGGAATGTAATGGGCAAACGATGCTTGATAAAAATATACCTGGTTTACGATGCTTTCTGGTTTCTCAGGCAAACACTCCGGCGAATCTGTTGTTCGGGGAGGATGGGTTATCGGACGTTCAGTCTAAACGAATGAATGATTACGAGAACGCACCTCATGTCAGCATTGTCGATGGCACCGTGACGCCGAGTTCACGCACGGCATATTGAAGCGGGTGGAGTAAACGGGGATCGCAACTCACGTCATTTTCTGAACAATGAAGGGGGTTGGAGTCGCCGATCGGAGGGGAGGTTCGGATGGGATGAACGGAGGAAAGCGGCTCATCAAGAACGCTTTGATTGGGGACCGACCATCGGATTGAGCTGGAAGGAGGACGACGAGGACGAAGGCAAAAGGGGGTAAAATTACAAATGGAAATTGGGAATGGGTTTAGTAATTTTACCGCAGGGGTAAAATTGTAATTTTACACCGGGAGTTGGTTCGGTTTTAGGTTCGGCATTTAGTAATCGGTTTAGTAAAATTACTAAAATTTTAGTAATTGTTTACTAAATTTTGTTCAAAAAGTAGTAAACGATTACGAAAAAAATTTAAAACTTTAGTAATTTACTAACGACTTTACTATGTTAAACAGTAATTTACTAATTTCGATTACAAAATTAGTAAATCATTACTAAAATCACCGGACGGCCAACCTGGAAAATTACTAATATTACAAGTTTTACTAAAAACAAATTAGTAACCGTTACTAATTTTTCACTGTTTGACGATTCGGAAAGTTACTAAAAAAAATTACTAACTTTTTAGTAACCGTTTACTAAATAAAATGGTTTTTTTAGTAACCGATTACTAAAGTTGAACAGTGAAATTTTAGTAACATTACTAAAAACAAAATTCAAGTCACCGTAATTTTAGTAATGGGTTACTAAAAAAGACCGATTGTTTTAGTAAAAAAATACTAAAAGTTTAGTAATATTTTTTAGTAACTTTACGAATTGTCAAACAGTGAAAATTTAGTAACCGATTACTAATTTGTTTTAGTAATTTACTAATCTTTTTACTAAAAAAAGTCGATTTTTAGTAATGATTACTAATTTCTTGGTCGAATTTAGTAAAGCACGTATCGGATACGTGCACGTACCGTTAGCCGCTTCCCATTTGACTCCCCCTAAAAAGCAAAAGAGTCGTCGTCATTTCTTTAATTTTCATGTTCCTCGATTAATACCATAAAATATGTTCTCCGGCTGTTATGTTTTTCTTTTCTACGCTGACACAAATTAATATTCCTTGGTGTGCGTGACAAACTAATATAAATACCGCCCTCCTCCACTTGCTAGCGCAAAACCACGCACCGTTGGAAAACAGAGAGATACCGGAGATGCCCGACATGTCCACCAACATTGCTCTCTTGCTCCTCGCGACGTTCCTCGCTTTGTCCCTGCCCTGTGAGTGCAGGAACAACGTCGCTGACGTTTCCAGGATGTTCCTTCAGTCGGACAACGTCGAGGACAAGGGGACCAAGTGGGCCGTCCTCGTCGCCGGCTCCTATGGTTACTGGAACTACAGGCACCAGGTCTCACCTAAATGCCCATCTAGGCTTCTAATTTGTTACCAGAAAGAAAGAAAAAAAATTAACGTGGTAACAGACGAGGGTTACTTGGGATATGTTTCATCTTTTGTTTTCGCGTGACCTTTGCAGGCCGATATATGTCATGCATACCAAATTATGAAGCGAGGCGGGCTCAAGGACGAGAACATCATCGTATTCATGTATGATGATATTGCTAGTAACTCCGAGAACCCGACTCCCGGCATCATCATCAACAAGCCCAACGGCACGGATGTATACAAGGGCGTCCCCAAGGTTATTTGATCGCCTAACGGTTAATATTTATCCATCCTGTTTTTGCTAAGTCTCTGGCTTGATCGTGTGTCGTATATGTCTCTGCTTTTTAAGGATTACACCGGGAACTCTACCACCGCAGCAAACCTATACGCCGTCCTCCTTGCCAACAAGACTGGCCTCAGTGGAGGTAGCGGGAAGGTCCTCGAGAGTGGACCCAATGACCGAGTTTTCTTTTACTATGCGGACCATGGCGCCCCTGGACTCCTTGCAATGCCGGTGGGCGATGACGTGTACGCAACCGACTTGAACAGGGTGTTCAAGACCCTGCACGAGTCGAATAAGTACAAGAGCATGGTCGTGTACATAGAAGCATGTGAATCGGGGAGCATGGTTGATGGGCTCCTCCCAAGCAACATAGGGATCTACGCGACAACGGCTTCGAACCCGAACGAAAGTAGTTGGGGTTACTACTGTGATGATTCCGTCTATAACACCTGCTTGGGCGATTTGTACAGCATAGCTTGGATGGAAGACAGTGACGCGCACAACTCGGCGTCAGAGACCCTGGAGCGCCAGTACAAGATGGTGAGGGAGAGGACCAACCTCTCGCACGTGATGCAGTACGGAAACATGGGCATGAGCCAACAATACCTCGCCACTTATGTCGGGAAGAGCGAACCTATCCCCTCTGCTGTTTCAAACATGGGATCCATGAATCCTGCTTCCATAGTGAACCAGCGAGACACAGACCTACTTTACTATCAGAGGAAGGTGGAGAAGGCGCGAGAGGGCTCTGCAGAGAAGGTCGCAGCTAAGAGGGCGCTCGATGAAGAGATTGCACACAGGGCAAAGATCGATGGTCAAATGGAATCGATAGCGAAAAGCATGCTCGGGGAAAGGGTAGATGCATTCTCCATTGCCAACGCTCTACGAACCGCCGGGTCTCCGGTGGTTGACGACTGGGATTGCTTCAAATCATCGGTAAACATCCTAATAAAAAAGAAAAGCTTAAGCAAGTAGTGAAGTTGTGACTTAATATATACATGGGTAACGGGACCTTTGTGCAGGTGAGGGCTTACGAGAGACACTGTGGGCAGCTAACGAGCTATGGGAGGCAGTATACAAGGGTGCTCGCGAACATGTGCAACAACGGGGCGAACGCACAGAAGGTAGAGAGCATCATCATCCAAGCATGCTCCGCCTAGAAACGAGGGATGAATCCAGCAAGATTTGGGTCCCAGTCTTTCTATTGAATTTGGGGAAAAGGATATCAGTCTGTGTTAAAGATCCGAAAACAATGGATTGCAGGGTGGTGTTGGTGTACATTCAGTCTAAAAGCATGTTATAAATGTATTATCAATGCAATTGAAAGTTTGTGTGTTAGACGCACAGCAATTCACGGACATCAAACAAAGTGGAGTGGGGCCTACTCAAATTGGAATAGTTTGTCGAAAGTCTTACGAGGGAACGCACCCAAGATAAGTCTACAGACGAACTGATATCAAGGCTTGGGATCGACCCCACGTCAAGTCTACGAGGGTGGTCAGCCCAAGTAAAGACTACAAGAGTGATTAACAAATATCAGTTTTTATCAGGAAGGATCATGATCATGTAATTTCAGAAAGTAGTTAGGGAGTTCACTACCCATGTTTCCATGAGATAATTATTTAAAGAAAACTATGGATAAAGTTATTTCTTAGTAACTCATCCCACAGTATCTAACAATACCTAGCTCAGTACAAGGGACATGAAGTTTTTCTCAGAACATATCACAATCACATCCGAACACATTCATTCCGAGGGGAGTCATCTCTACCCATTTTCATACATTTCAGTGTAATCTCGTGCCCAACCAATAAAAGAATAAGTATGTGTTTAATCGTTTATGTATACTACTACGAGGGAGGTGAACTAGTGTTTATCACTTTTTCGTCCTTTCTCAGCGTATACGGAATCGTACTGTGAGGTCGGCTTGCTGTAAGCGTTATGATGTTGATCGTTAAATACTCGTATGGATGTAAGTATGAACGTAAGGGACACAACAGTTTTTATAGTGGTTCGGCCTTAATCGACCTACGTCCACTTTTCACCGTAGAAGTGATTCAACTATATAAATATAATGGGTGCAAATGAAACTTTTGCATTAGGCTTTCGGTATCTCAACAAGTGAGATTTAAAATCCTTTACAAGAGGAGATTGCTCCTGGGCAACGATCAGCTCCTCACACGGTGGACGTCTTCTCGTTTCCAATAGACTGATGCTCACACTCAGCAGTGGATTGCTTAAAGGATTTCCACACAGCTTTTGTCTCCTGTCACATAGATCATGTCTATAAGCACACGAGAGACAACCACAAAGAGCCAGAGAACAAAATAAATAAAAAGGGTTTGGTTCCTCACACAGCGGAATCTGACTTCTCATATAGCGAAGTCGGGATAGCCGTCCTACATACAGTTCGGACGTGCATAGTTACTACAATCGTGACTCACCGCACTGCACACCCAGTGCCTATGGTGGAATTTTCAACTCCGACGGCTCCCACGCAACCTTTCTACTGTCCCTTTATATCAGGAGGTCGAGACTCCTGCACCGCACCCCTAAGCTCGGGAGGACCTCTTTCCACTTAGGCAACGTTCCCAACTCATGCTCTACCCTGTAGGCACGAGACTTCTAGCGCGCACCCGCAAGTGCATGTCTAACTGCTCAAACTCCGTCGGTTTGAGACTTCCCTACGAAAAGGCACAACAAGAACGGCTTCTTGCCGATGGGTTAGCAACTAGTTACTACGATCAACACAGGTATTCACTTAGTTTCCCTGAGACGATTCGCCAACCACTGGTTGAACGCACCGAGGACACAAAGTCCCTCTCACGACGACCAAGGTAGCACACAGCCCTTGCCACTTTCGCACGTAGTTGGGAAAGGTAAGAACCAGGTAATTACTTAACACCTTCCGTTCTCCGCCGATCACACAGCTCCTCAAAGGTTCACGCAAATCACATAGGCTTTGAACAACCACACATACCACACAGATTCGTTGTACAGTGTATGAATGTCGTCTGGTTTTAATAGGGAATGAATCATATGATTTGTTTCCCGATTACCATATTTCAGTGGCTCAGCAGACAACTACTTAACCGTCATTATGACCAAGAAGGAAAGTAATCTATGTCAACTTTTCAGATTCGTATGATTTATTCCAATCATTGTGAGAATAATATCTGATAATTGTTTCAATCATTCGAAATAATTAATCAAGAATAATGTTATTCCTTAACAACCGTACACATTGAATGACATAAAATATGTTACTATAATTAGAGATTTTATTTCTGAAATATCTCCAATTATGATTATCTGATTCCATAACTTTGATAAAATCACAACAATTAAGCTGGAATAATAATTTTTCTCACGTTGAGTAATTGTAGCGTAGTAATGCAGTACGACTTTGTTGTTAGCAGCACACTTCTCAATCGGTACTGTACGTACGCCTTCCGGCCTAGCACGCGCGCAGCGGTTCGGACGACCCGAGGATCCGGGCCCGCTCCCCTAGAGTCTTCCGGTCGGCATCGCGACTCGAGCGTCGAACGCTGCGGAAAAGACCAGGGTGGTCCCTCCTTCGATTCCTGACCGGGTCTGCCCAGACTCTTCGCCGATCGTCTCCATGTTCCTTAAGAGGAGACAGGCGAAAAGAAACGCATGGCCCGAGGAGGAAGCTTCGAGAGGTTCCAAGAGCGGCTCGTGTCGACAGTCCCTCATCCAAAATGACTTCGTAAAAAAATGTGTTGTTGTTTAACCTAGGTAAACTATTACGGAGTCGCCACCGACTTAATTTAAAAGCTTGGTTTAAGTCGGAAAACCAGAGTAGATTCGGGGATTCCTAATTACTAACTCTTACAGCTAAACATGCGAAAAAGTGACGTTTGCTCCAAAAGTTTGCTTTTGGTTAACGGGCGTGGGACCCGATTCAGGCGTTGGACCCGAATTCATGTGTATTGGTTTAGCAAACACCATGCGACGATAAAAATCCTAAAACGCCTAGTAGCATGCACCGCAATCACAGATCAAGTATTTAGATCAAAGGGAGCGGGGAAGTGTGGTGATCGTGGGCCTATGCACTTGGGCCCACGATCCGTTACATATGGAAATAACAAAATATCGGGAGGCCCGCACCTCCCTCATGTACCTGTGATGATGATTGTGGCCGCTTTATTATCTTGACATCGCGGTTTGATAGACGCACCTTCGAGTTAAACTTCGAAATTTGGGGTTGACCTTCCGAGATTAAGTGCTCGATGTACATGTCAAGAAAAATGTAAACGTGATTAGTAATGTTAAATTTAAATGAAACTTAATAAAATTAAGTAAAGTAAAGCATGTCTTCCTATTCTAATAGGAAATACTCAAATGACATATATTGTTAAAAATAATTGCAAAGTTCTCCATGTTTTATTTACGAAAGAAAGAGGAAGCAGAAGATGATTATAATGTACGTAAAAGAAATAATGAAACGTAGCTAATAGTTGAAAGTTATAAATGGACATTAAAAAAAAAAATCACGTGAATTCAAAAACGAAAACATTTAAAGCTTCTGACAATAATAAGGTCTAATCACGTTTTTTAACTATTGCTACAAAAGTTAAAATGTGAACAATAATTTGAAATAAGCTAGGTAGTTACGGTCAATTTATAAAACATTAAAATAGAACTCACTAAACGGGACAACTCGTTACCTGTCTCAGGGCTCGTAATTGGGTTAGATTATGTTCAACCCCGAAACAGACGAAGAGCAACCAGTGTCGGGGAGAGTATGTTGCGAACCCACGAACAAGGGAGGACTCGACGCCAGATCTGGGTTTCGACTGATGGCCGACAGCAAGAGCGCCGATCGGGGAGCGCTTGATCGCCGGGAATGCTGGGGAAGGCCATCGCGAGCTCCGGAGGGCGCCAAGGGAGAGGCCGTCCTACCTCCGTGGGGCCTGGGAAAGCCGGAGGGAGGTTGATCCGCCACGGCTAGGTTGTCGGAGGGCCGAGGAGGAGGCGATGGAGCCGCCACCGTGATTTCAAAGGCGCCGGAGAGGACGGATGGGCGCCGGGGAAGGGAAGGCCGTTAGGGGGCAGCGCAGGTCCGCGTGGGTTGCCGTCCAGGAGGTGGGGTTGCCGTTGTGGGTTGTTGCCGATTGTGGGCGTCGGAGAAGCTGAGGTGGAGTGCCATGGCCGGTTCTGGAGCGCCGAGGAAGTGGAGGCTGTCACCGTGGGCGCCGGAGGAGGGTTGATCCACCGGAGAGGGGTGAATTCCCCGTCGCTGGGTTCGAAGATGCCTGGAATGAAGTGGGTCATCGTTGCCGGTTTGCCGGGGACGAGCTGCTGGTATGGAGAACGCCGAGGTAAGGTGGGGGCTGCCGTCGTTGGGGAGCACCGGGTGGTAGTTTCGCCACCGCGAGATCTGGGAAGTCGGGGAACCGGAGAGCTGAAGCTTGCTCGCCGGATCTGGGGGTTTGCTAGAGCCGCCATGGGGCTGCTGGAGGGATTGCCGGAAGCAACGTGGGTCGCTATGGCTTTGGAGACGCTTCAGGATGAGAGAAGTCTGTGAACGCCTTGGGTTCCTGGTTGATCCCACCTGATATGAATGCGTTGAGATGGCCTAGAAGAGCGGGATGGTATGAAGCTGTTGCTGTAAGCCTCCCTTCGGAAATCATCATCCTCAGTGTGCCTTCCTTGGTACAGAGATGGCTCCCCCCCCCCTGTTTTTTGCTTCCGTAGCCCGTGCCTTGGTTAAGAAACCGAGGAGGAGCTGAGGTGAGGTGACTGTTGAGGTTGTCCAAAATTTTTCGACTTCCCCCTCCGGGGATTGGTAAGAATTTACTTGGAATTCAAGTCCTTTTTTGTTGGAATTTGATTGGCCTTTGTTCAGGGAATTAAAGTGAAGATTGCTGTGAGGGTTGTTAAGGGACACGAACCGTCCCTGCGCTTCAGCCTGCCATGGACGTTGTCGAAATCTTTCTTGCAGGCGATGCTTTGGTTTCCCGTAATCCTTGGGCAGGTGAGGGGATATTGATGTTGGAGAGATAACGGCTAAGGATTTGATTTTAATGTGTTACGCTTTGATTGGCAACTGTTAAAAGTGTGTCTGTCCTTTCATGGGATTCTTGTCGGGTAAAGAAAAGGTTTTGTTTTGCATTGTGGCTGAGAGCTGCCTTGGGCTCTGTTTTATTTTGGGCTGCAGTTTTAGCTTTGATTGACCATTTCCTTTGGGATCGGGCTGTCTTTGGTTTCCTTCCTTGAATTCTCTTTGGGTTTGGCCATTGGCTTTAGTCTGGCTTCTTTCTTTGACTTGGGTTGGGTATGTTGTGAAAGGTTATTTTGCAATGGATTGATACCTGGTGGGCTAACAGTTTTATAGCTGGGTTGTAATTGTTAGGGTGATGGCTGCATCTAATGTTTTGGTTGTTCGAGCACGTGCACTGCTGCTGCTGCGCAGTCCGGTAACCAGAGGCTGTCGGTGAACATCTGTCGTTGCCGAGGAATTCGGCAAGTTGCTTCGTTGACTCAGCAGCTCAAATTGAAGCTACCGCTGGGGCTACTGCATCGAGTCTCGCCTGGCGTTTTGTTGGCCATTGAGCTGACTCTGCTGCGGTAGCGACTGACCGATGAGTGCTGGCACTGATAGTGGTGTGGCGCTGGCGGGCTCGAGAACTGTTGCTGCTGCCACTGAGGAGCATCGGCAACCATCGACTTGGGTGCTAGACAGGTAAGTCCGCTGCCTTTGGTTTGGACGAATTACCATGGTTTCAACAACTGTTTGGGGGGTTTCGTTGTGCCTGCGATGATTGCTGGTGGTGCATTGGTGAATGCTGCTGTTATTCTTCGTACCTGTACCCATGATTCCCAGCTACTGTCCATTCTTCTCATCGCGAGAGTGGGAGCATCGTCATTGCTTGGGCTGTTCCGGACCAAATCACCTTCACCGCAAAGGTAACTGCCTTCTCTGGATTATTGTCATCGCTGATGTCTTCGAGGCCAGAACTGTTGCATCTCAAACAGCATCCGCCGCAGCTACAGGGGTTTGCTGCTGCTTCTGGAATCTGAAGAGGTAGTTGGTGTCACTGCATCCACTGAATTGGGAATTATGCTGAGCATTCGAAGGTGGCGTTATTGCAACAGCAGGAGCGTGAGTCTGTCTCCTCTGCATAGAAAGTTGTTGCTGCCTAGGATGCCGACTGTTGGCCGAGGGTTGAGGCTGTGCCTGTGATTGCGGATGGGCTGTATTGTAGTTTGTTTTTCTTCTTCTTTTCTTTTTCCTTTTTGGGAGGGCGTGGCTCCTCTGTTATCGGTGCATTCATTCGAGGTTTAGACCGTTTGCGGCCTATTTGAGGTATTACAGTTTGCCCCTCCTTGGGAGGGAATCTGGGAAGATTTGCTCACAAGGATATTAATACCTCAAATAATGTTCAGTCGACGTGTATCCTGGATACTCATCACGAAAATCATTAGTTGCAATGAAAACAAAAAGCGAAATGTACATGCACATTATGCTTCATTTTGTCCTTTTTCTTTAAAAGCACGTTTCTAAGCAAGAGCAGAGAAGGTTTGTTGATTTCTTTCGTGTTTTACCCTCATTTCTAAAAGCCATTTCAGTTGGATTTCAGAATTCTTTTGACATGGATGCTCATGTACCGGTCGAAGGAGTCTTTACTCGGGTTGTAAATGAGGCTTCGGCCTAAGGCCTTTAAAATGAAAGTTTAAATCAGTTGTTTGAAAGGAGTTTGAGGACCTCATCGGAAGCTACTGGATCGTAGAGGTTCCACCATTCAAGCAAATTCTCCATCCTTTAGATAGCTCACCAGTCGACATGTTCTGTTGGGGGATGAATAAATAGCTTACTGGTAAGCGTGGACAATCCACTTTGGGGAAAGTTTTGTTTTAGAAGGGTAGCATCTTTGCTTTTGCGACCGTCAATGTCAGTCCCGATGCTTTGTTTTTGCTCTTTTGATTTTCATCTTGCGCTTTGCTTTTGAAGACTTTGGTCTTTGCGCTGATTTTGCTTTTTCTTTACTGGATCATAGGGATTTGCCCCACTCTGTTTTCTGGTACTTTTCCTTGGTATCTGTGCTCTTTGGGAAAGTCTTTGAGAAATTTGGTCCTCAGGAACGACTCAACTGGTAGGCCTAGTTGTCGATGGCGCCTCTCTGCTTGAATTTTAAGGAAGTGTAGCCTCTACGATCCGTTGCTTTCGGTTTCTAGCTATAAGATCTCCTTTAACCTCGATGTGAGGCGGTCCTTAGACTTATTAGGTGTAGTGTATACGAAAACTTCCCCTTTGGCTCGGAAGGGGCTAGCAATGGTTGATGTTTCGTGTTTGGGGTAGAGAAGAAATGCTCGATCTCATTCCGGTTTAGAGCATCTTTTGTCAAAGGATTCGTTATCCGCCTGAATGCTTGTGGATGAATCCTTACAGTGTTTGCGCTCATCACTCTGGGTAAGTGTTTGGAAAAAGGTTTGCCTTCCCCATTCTCGCTCAGAAACGTTTTATTAAAGATAATCCCAAATTATATGCAAATGGGCACACGAATGTTTAATAATTGAATAGGTTTAGATACTCAAACCTCTGTAGTGTTCTTGTGCACTTTGAGGGGGAAGTGTTTGCACTTTCATGCCCCAGTCATGCTCTTTGAGGTTAGAATCAAACGGCTTCCACCTGACCACCCACGCCGTTGCCTAGGAGTTTGTACCGTACTGTGAGGATGCCCATGTACCTACACAGCTGACAACGGACAGAGACGATGTTAGTTCATGTACTTCGACTCTTGCTTGGGAAGTTAATGAAGTAAAATTTCCGCTGGGGAGATGAGATGAATATGTCCGCGTCAATGATAGTTCAGGAAGAATATGATTGTATATTCGATCTTTGTTGAAGAATGTGATGCATATAATCAATTCCAGTTTGAATAGATGCAGGACTCCAACTGGGGAAATAGAGATACGACTTCATCTGGGCAATTATGAGAAATTTTGTTAGAGAGCAGTGTCGATGATACTCCCTTTTGGTATGGTCATCTTTGGTGATGACAAAGGCAGTTTCGAAGCTTTGGCTCGAAATTTTCCACCCAACCGCCCGCGCCTTTGTCTGTAATGTAGGATGCTCATGTACCTACACTAGGCAAAGGACAGAGAATAAGTGAGCTCATGTAACTTGTTTCTTCAAAAGTAGGAATGAAGTTACTCATGTAACTTCATTTATTTGAAAGGCGAAGTAGAGTTTTGATACTTCCCATTTCTATGTGTTTCGCCATTGCATCTTTGTCCGGAGGAATCAAAGGATTGACGGAGTAGTTACTCTTTTGTGACGTCTGTTGTGTAAAGAAGCTCATGTACCTATCAAGCAGATGGCGAGAAACAAGTGAGTTCATGCAACTTGTTTCTGTTAGAGTAAGAATGAAGTTTGCTTGTGTAACTTCATTTGTAAGAGAGGTGAAGTAGAGTTTTGGTATATCCATTTTGTATAATTTCATCATTGCGTCTTCGTCCGATGGAATCGAAGGATTAACGAAACTGCGACAAGGCTTTGGCTCGAAGCTTTGCCGCCCTACCGCCCTCGCCTTTGTCTATAATGTAGGAGTTTTGTACCATTCGTGTGAGGAGCTCTTGTACCTGCCCACGAGGCAAAGGACGTAAACGAAATGTGCTCATGTAATCTCGCTTAGTTTGATGAAGAGAGTAAAGACTGTGCGATTCTCCCTTTTCATGTGTATTGTAAGTGTTCATTGCCCCAGTTCCTTGGGGATATAAAGAAGTTCGTTGACGAAGATTGTTCTGAAGCTTTGGTTTGAAGCTTTATTGTTTGTCTTCATTGTCTGCCTAGGGCGCTCATGTAGTCTTGTTGATGACATTTGTTTTTAAGCTTTGGTTTTCACTGTTTGCTTGGGACGCTCATGTATCCCTTTCATGTAATTTGTGGTGTTGTTGATGACATGTTACTCCGAAGATTTGGTTCAAAATTTATTGATTGTCTGTCTAGGATGTTCATGTACTTCCTGAGATAAGCATGAAGGGCACAACAAGTAAGCTCATGTAACTTGTTTTGCGAAGAAAATATTAGTTAAGGAACAAATACTCCCTATCATGTGCTTCGTTGGTTTGTCAACAGGGAATTAACAAAGATTGCTCTGTCTTGTCCCAGCCTGAAGTTATGCCCCAGGATCACTTAGAGATATGTCAATGATCACTCGAAGATTTGCCCCTGGATTAGTCGGGGATTTGCCCTAGGATTGCTCGTAGATTTGTCCATGATTACTCGGAGATTTGCCCCATGATTGTACGAAGATCTGTCCCATGATCGCTTGGAGATTTGCCTCAGGATCGCATGTAGATATGCCCCTGATTGTTCTCGTGTTGTCGTCGTCGTTGTTTTGCCGACGAAGGCTGTTTAGAAACTTTGGCTCGAAACTTTTCCACCCTGCCACCCTCGCCTTCGTCAACACGCGACAAGGGCTAAATAAGTGAACTCATGTAACTTATTTTTGCAAGAAAGTATTGATCAATGAACAAATACTCCCTTTCATGTGTTGTAATGTCGAAGAGTATCTGCGTTGAATGTTTGTGACGGTTCTCTTCGATAAGATGATTGACTTCGGTTGAATGCCCCGGATGTGCAAAGTTGATGGCTTTTTGTGGTGCGCGTGAGCGATGACCGCAGCTGTGGTGGGTGGGCTAGGGGATTGGCCGCTCATGTGGTGGGCCGAGATGCTTATTTCTCGTCAATGCGTGAGGCGGTGACTGACCTTCTCCTCTTTTCTTTGGTGAGAGTTGGTGGCTGAATACTGTCGGGATGACTGCTTGGGTGCTGTAAGGAATTCAAAGGGAATTGCCCCAGTCGAAGTATGCGTCGTCGTTGGGTAGACATCATGTTCTTTGGTATTTTGTAAGCTGTTGTGTGAGCCCAGACGAGACATCTTATACCAGTCGCGCTATGTGTTCGCCGTCGCTTGAAGAATCTCGTCCATGTTCATGTTTTTGTCGTTGGGATGCTGTGGATCCGACATTCGTCAAGTTCTTGTTGTTGGAGAAACGATGAGGTTGAATGAAGTGTTCATATTTGGGGGTTGATTGCTCGCAGCTGTCTTGATCTCGCGATGCCGTTGTGAATGATGGGGTTTGTCCCTTGTGTTGGATTATGTTATTGAGTTGTAAGCTGAGGAATTGCCCCTGTTTGGAATGATGTTTCCGTTGGTGCCGGTTGTGCTTACTGATGACGTTGTGAGATTGCTTCTGTTACTTTGGAGCGGTTGTCGGATCAGAAGGGGCGTGATGTTCCCAGTATGTCCGATTGTAGCATGTCCATGAACGGCTCTTTGGTTTGTCGTTAGTTTTGATGTTGATGGAGATTGGCCTTTTGAAATGTAACCTCCTTGGGGGTTTTAGGTTACTGTAGATTCGGCTTTGAACCTTGGTAGTCGTTGGGTGATCTTTGGTCTTTGTTTTTTTTTTGGCTTTGTATTATGGTAGCCGTTGATAACACTTTGGGCTCATGTCGTTGGACACACGGCTTTGGACCTTGGTAGCCGTATGGAAACTTTGGTCTTCATGTTGTTAGATGTTCGACTTTGGGTCAGGTAGCCATCGATAAATCCTTGGTATTCTTGTGCTTGTAGATTTGTAATGTCATGCTTTGTCCCTAGTCCCGTTCGAGGAGCCATGTTGGAGAATTAAACCTTGGAAGGAAAATAGAGAGAATGTTTAGATTAGTATCATGCAATAATGTAATCGACGCATGATAAGTTTATATTGTTGCCCAATCGCACTCATATATGTGTATGCATTTACAAAGGAAATGCAATAATGTCATGAAACAATTATTGTAAATGATTTCTTAATTTGAA
Source organism: Melastoma sanguineum (assembly GCA_029817735.1). Lineage (NCBI taxonomy): Eukaryota > Viridiplantae > Streptophyta > Magnoliopsida > Myrtales > Melastomataceae > Melastoma > Melastoma sanguineum. The sequence continues at coordinate 244,067 of JARUPW010000015.1, read as the reverse complement.
AACTGTAATTAGACAGACACTCATGTGGTTGCCCAAATATATGATATGCAATTGGCGGTAACATTAGGTAGGTAATAAGACAAAAGAGGCTTCCTGAAGCCCATTGTAATAAGCTCGACCCAACTGCAAAACGAGCATTGTTAGTTTTACAGTTAGCAGACAAAGCGTACCTGACACCTGTCCCTGCACAAGTAGCAGTCACTCAGTAACAGACAAATGCACATGTGGCGTCTGGTACCTGTAGTGGGCAATCAATGCTAGACTCTCGGATGAAGGTTTCTAAACCTCCCTTGGACTAAGGGAGGCGGGGCCCCGGCCAAAAACCATACTGCAAATAGCAGCAGGCTGAGCCCTTCGGTGACCCCTCTAAAAATCCTAGCCCCGGGTTCAGGCACACCTAGATATGCCTAGGAAAGCAGTAAACAAACACAACCATGAGAGCATACAAAGGGCACCGAGCCAAGTAATTACACACGCAAACAAGAACTCCTCTCCGCATGTGGATTAAAAATGTAAGAGCGTTCGAAAGGAATCCACATGTCATTTCCCCAGCGGAGTCGCCATCTGGGATGTACGCACGCCTTCCGGCCTAGCACGCGCGCAGCGGTTCGGACGACCCGAGGATCCGGGCCCGCTCCCCTAGAGTCTTCCGGTCGGCATCGCGACTCGAGCGTCGAACGCTGCGGAAAAGACCAGGGTGGTCCCTCCTTCGATTCCTGACCGGGTCTGCCCAGACTCTTCGCCGATCGTCTCCATGTTCCTTAAGAGGCGACAGGCGAAAAGAAACGCATGGCCCGAGGAGGAAGCTTCGAGAGGTTCCAAGAGCGGCTCGTGTCGACAGTCCCTCATCCAAAATGACTTCGTAAAAAAATGTGTTGTTGTTTAACCTAGGTAAACTATTACGGAGTCGCCACCGACTTAATTTAAAAGCGTGGTTTAAGTCGGAAAACCAGAGTAGATTCGGGGATTCCTAATTACTAACTCTTACAGCTAAACATGCGAAAAAGTGACGTTTGCTCCAAAAGTTTGCTTTTGGTTAACGGGCGTGGGACCCGATTCAGGCGTTGGACCCGAATTCATGTGTATTGGTTTAGCAAACACCATGCGACGATAAAAATCCTAAAACGCCTAGTAGCATGCACCGCAATCACAGATCAAGTATTTAGATCAAAGGGAGCGGGGAAGTGTGGTGATCGTGGGCCTATGCACTTGGGCCCACGATCCGTTACATATGGAAATAACAAAATATCGGGAGGCCCGCACCTCCCTCATGTACCTGTGATGATGATTGTGGCCGCTTTATTATCTTGACATCGCGGTTTGATAGACGCACCTTCGAGTTAAACTTCGAAATTTGGGGTTGACCTTCCGAGATTAAGTGCTCGATGTACATGTCAAGAAAAATGTAAACGTGATTAGTAATGTTAAATTTAAATGAAACTTAATAAAATTAAGTAAAGTAAAGCATGTCTTCCTATTCTAATAGGAAATACTCAAATGACATATATTGTTAAAAATAATTGCAAAGTTCTCCATGTTTTATTTACGAAATAAAGAGGAAGCAGAAGATGATTATAATGTACGTAAAAGAAATAATGAAACGTAGCTAATAGTTGAAAGTTATAAATGGACATTAAAAAAAAAATCACGTGAATTCAAAAACGAAAACATTTAAAGCTTCTGACAATAATAAGGTCTAATCACGTTTTTTAACTATTGCTACAAAAGTTAAAATGTGAACAATAATTTGAAATAAGCTAGGTAGTTACGGTCAATTTATAAAACATTAAAATAGAACTCACTAAACGGGAGAACTCGTTACCTGTCTCAGGGCTCGTAATTGGGTTAGATTATGTTCAACCCCGAAACAGACGAAGAGCAACCAGTGTCGGGGAGGGTATGTTGCGAACCCACGAACGAGGGAGGACTCGACGCCAGATCTGGGTTTCGACTTATGGCCGACAGCAAGAGCGCCGATCGGGGAGCGCTTGATCGCCGGGAATGCTGGGGAAGGCCATCGCGAGCTCCGGAGGGCGCCAAGGGAGAGGCCGTCCTATCTCCGTGGGGCCTGGGAAAGCCGGAGGGAGGTTGATCCGCCACGGCTAGGTTGTCGGAGGGCCGAGGAGGAGGCGATGGAGCCGCCACCGTGATTTCAAAGGCGCCGGAGAGGACGGATGGGCGCCGGGGAAGGGAAGGCCGTTAGGGGGCAGCGCAGGTCCGCGTGGGTTGCCGTCCAGGAGGTGGGGTTGCCGTTGTGGGTTGTTGCCGATTGTGGGCGTCGGAGAAGCTGAGGTGGAGTGCCATGGCCGGTTCTGGAGCGCCGAGGAAGTGGAGGCTGTCACCGTGGGCGCCGGAGGAGGGTTGATCCACCGGAGAGGGGTGAGTTCGCCGTCGCTGGTTTCGAAGATGCCGGGAATGAAGTGGGTCATCGTTGCCGGTTTGCCGGGGACGAGCTGCTGGTATGGAGAACGCCGAGGTAAGGTGGGGGCTGCCGTCGTTGGGGAGCACCGGGTGGTAGTTTCGCCACCGCGAGATCTGGGAAGTCGGGGAACCGGAGAGCTGAAGCTTGCTCGCCGGATCTGGGGGTTTGCTAGAGCCGCCATGGGGCTGCTGGAGGGATTGCCGGAAGCAACGTGGGTCGCTATGGCTTTGGAGACGCTTCAGGATGAGAGAAGTCTGTGAACGCCTTGGGTTCCTGGTTGATCCCACCTGATATGAATGCGTTGAGATGGCCTAGAAGAGCGGGATGGTATGAAGCTGTTGCTGTAAGCCTCCCTTCGGAAATCATCATCCTCAGTGTGCCTTCCTTGGTACAGAGATGGCTCCCCCCCCTCTTTTTTGCTTCCGTAGCCCGTGCCTTGGTTAAGAAACCGAGGAGGAGCTGAGGTGAGGTGACTGTTGAGGTTGTCCAAAATTTTTCGACTTCCCCCTCCGGGGATTGGTAAGAATTTACTTGGAATTCAAGTCCTTTTTTGTTGGAATTTGATTGGCCTTTGTTCAGGGAATTAAAGTGAAGATTGCTGTGAGGGTTGTTAAGGGACACGAACCGTCCCTGCGCTTCAGCCTGCCATGGACGTTGTCGAAATCTTTCTTGCAGGCGATGCTTTGGTTTCCCGTAATCCTTGGGCAGGTGAGGGGATATTGATGTTGGAGAGATAACGGCTAAGGATTTGATTTTAATGTGTTACGCTTTGATTGGCAACTGTTAAAAGTGTGTCTGTCCTTTCATGGGATTCTTGTCGGGTAAAGAAAAGGTTTTGTTTTGCATTGTGGCTGAGAGCTGCCTTGGGCTCTGTTTTATTTTGGGCTGCAGTTTTAGCTTTGATTGACCATTTCCTTTGGGATCGGGCTGTCTTTGGTTTCCTTCCTTGAATTCTCTTTGGGTTTGGCCATTGGCTTTGGTCTGGCTTCTTTCTTTGACTTGGGTTGGGTATGTTGTGAAGGGTTATTTTGCAATGGATTGATACCTGGTGGGCTAACAGTTTTATAGCTGGGTTGTAATTGTTAGGGTGATGGCTGCATCTAATGTTTTGGTTGTTCGAGCACGTGCACTGCTGCTGCTGCGCAGTCCGGTAACCAGAGGCTGTCGGTGAACATCTGTCGTTGCCGAGGAATTCGGCAAGTTGCTTCGTTGACTCAGCAGCTCAAATTGAAGCTACCGCTGGGGCTACTGCATCGAGTCTCGCCTGGCGTTTTGTTGGCCATTGAGCTGACTCTGCTGCGGTAGCGACTGACCGATGAGTGCTGGCACTGATAGTGGTGTGGCGCTGGCGGGCTCGAGAACTGTTGCTGCTGCCACTGAGGAGCATCGGCAACCATCGACTTGGGTGCTAGACAGGTAAGTCCGCTGCCTTTGGTTTGGACGAATTACCATGGTTTCAACAACTGTTTGGGGGGTTTCGTTGTGCCTGCGATGATTGCTGGTGGTGCATTGGTGAATGCTGCTGTTATTCTTCGTACCTGTACCCATGATTCCCAGCTACTGTCCATTCTTCTCATCGCGAGAGTGGGAGCATCGTCATTGCTTGGGCTGTTCCGGACCAAATCACCTTCACCGCAAAGGTAACTGCCTTCTCTGGATTATTGTCATCGCTGATGTCTTCGAGGCCAGAACTGTTGCATCTCAAACAGCATCCGCCGCAGCTATAGGGGTTTGCTGCTGCTTCTGGAATCTGAAGAGGTAGTTGGTGTCACTGCATCCACTGAATTGGGAATTATGCTGAGCATTCGAAGGTGGCGTTATTGCAACAGCAGGAGCGTGAGTCTGTCTCCTCTGCATAGAAAGTTGTTGCTGCCTAGGATGCCGACTGTTGGCCGAGGGTTGAGGCTGTGCCTGTGATTGCGGATGGGCTGTATTGTAGTTTGTTTTTCTTCTTCTTTTCTTTTTCCTTTTTGGGAGGGCGTGGCTCCTCTGTTATCGGTGCATTCATTCGAGGTTTAGACCGTTTGCGGCCTATTTGAGGTATTACAGGTACAATAACACTTTTTCACACACATGTCATCATCAAAACTAAAGTCAACAATCCGGTCAACGAGAGCGCGGCCGTACTTCTCAATTCCGACCCAAGGAACTTATTTGACCTTCTCGACACGGAGCTTTCAGCCAGAAAGCGTTCAGGAAATCACAAAAGCTACTATCAAAGGATTTTGCCATTGGATATGCTGCACTCGCCTCTTTCCTTTCGTTTAGTGCATACATGGATGAGGAGGCTACATTTGCGCGGGAACCTTCTAAGCAAGTGGTAGAGTTACTTTGGCATTTTTTTATATAATTAAATGATGATATAATCTCAAAACTGTACAAAGTCTAACGGGCACATACCACAGAGGAACCTTATGCGTGTTACTCCGTATGTATGATAAATTAGCTGAGTTAACTGTTTGGTTGTGGGACATTTAGGTTGGACATTGCCATTCCAGCAGTATTTGTGGGTGGGTGGATGGATGGGATCCATGCTTTTTTTCATGTTCAGAGAGCTTGGCAATGTTTTGCCGTTGGCCGGACTGCACAAGAGGTTGTTACTGAAGTGAGGAGACAATTCATCGAGAGGCCTGGAATTATGGTAAGATATTCATCAGATGCTTTGTCAATTTCTTTGTTTGGCCTTGTTGTTACATTTTTTGCTTGTGATTGCTTCAGGATTACAAGGGATTATGGTCAATGTGTTGCTATCGTAGCTTCTGCTTCTTTGAGGGAGATGGTCGAACCTGACGCGCTGGCCATTGTTTCCCCTATAACAATCGTTGAATTTATCAGATTTTTCTACGCAGCAATTGGAAAAGAACCAACTTGGTTTTGGTAGCTTATGCAGGCGTGCTTGCTTGGCGGATTCATCTTCAGGATTTTGGCCACTATACTGGATATCCCCTCCTTGGGCTAAAAGTGGCGGCCACCATGGTGATGTTCGCGACAGTATCCGGTAGTCTAATGGCGATCTTCCTTAACACAGCAGGTGGGGCCTGTGATAATGGGAAGAAGCACATTGAGACGGGCTCTGCTGGACAGTCCCTTCATTTACTGATTAAGATGCTTTCAACCATTACCCTTGTTATGGCCCCAATTTTTCTCTGAAGAGAGTCGATGTTCGGAGAAACCGCAGGTGGATCTCCACACACATTAGGTGCACCTCTCTCTCTCTCTCTCCCTCCCTCTGGACATGCATAACGCAAATTTGGATCGTCAAAGGTGGATCGATGGATAGGCTTTTCCTTGAAATGTTGTACATGTCCAGTCCCTAATTGATGGATAGGATTTTCCTTGAAATGTTGTACATGTCCAGTCCCTAATTGATGGATAGGATACTCTAATTTCTTACTTCACAAAAAAAAGGGAAACTTGGTTGCCGCGCGGTATGCGGTTTCTTGGTTCCTTCTGCCAAGGATGATATCAAAGATCACCCACCTCCTAAAGCCACTTAATGTCTGTTTGCAAGGACATTAGTCTTGTTTGGAACAGGGGTGGTCAACCCTTGCAAAATTCCTGGACAAAAGCTCCGGCTATGAGTTGGATACTCTGATTTGTAGGCAACCAAAACCTGTTGGTGATGATGATCCGCTGCACTTGGCTATTTGATGAAAACAAAAAGGTCAAAACTAAGTACCGACTTCATTACATAACCAAAGAAGAAACCCATGACCGGTAGGCCAGTGACTGTTAGGTTTCATCACTTACCTTTCTAAGCTTTGCTAGGATTATGATCAGTTGGTAAACTAAGATTCAAAGAAAAGAAAAGCAAAGAGCAGCTACCCATGAATGTAAGCTGCATTTGATTTTACCCTTTGTACACCCTGCACGACAAGATTATCAGGGAAGAATGCCGGATTCCCCATGGAAGAGAAGGAAGAGGATGATGGCCGCTTGACTCCCACCTCTTCTCCCCCAACACCCCCTTCACCTCTCCCCGTGAGCGTCGGACCTGGCAACCAGAAGTACGATTTCTCGCCTTCTCCCACTCCTTCCCCTCCCTTCTCGCCGCACGGTTCTAGTCAGACATCGGCAGAGAACCTTCCTCTTCTAGCCGAGGCATTGGCTCCTGCACAGAAGACGCCGTTAGCATTGTCTGTAGATTGCAGGAAGGATGACAAAGCAGATGATGATTCCCAAGGCCAGAACTGCCTCAAGGACCTGTACGAGCTTTTTCCTACCCTCCTAGACTCCTACTACATTTCCATTACCTCTTTTCCTGTTAGCACATCTAAAATGCATCGCTCGTCACAACAGTAGCATGTTTTCAGAAGATATATTTTTACATCATTATGAAATGACATCTCGCATTAGTCGGGAGATCGCTCTGTTTGTCAGTAATGCCCCATTGATTGAGGCCGTCAGGGGCGCACGTGAGATTACATCAGCTAAAGTTTAGGAAACAGACAATTCTAGTTTGTAACTTTTCAACAAAGGAACCATCCAACCACCGGTCAATGTTTGGCCAGGTTGTCAACTAGCAAAGAATGGAAACTTGACACTTAGAAGTCTACTTTTTGATGTAATGAACCCTTCTTCATGCTTCTTAACAGGTTGGAGTGGTTCCTAAGAAGATGCTGCAATTGCCTTGTTGAATGAATATCAGCTACTAACTGGGGAATCTGAACGATTCTGGATATTAGTAACACGGATTTTTCTTTCCTCTGTTCATTCCATTTGGCTTAGAAGACCAGGATTGATCGGTTTCATCTACCTCTGCCTACTATCTGACTCACCTTGTTTAGATCGTAAAGGTTTGTATCCAATTTGCTTTACATACAAATCATGTTCCATAAAGTGATTTGAGCCACTCTAATCTAGCACCGAATGGGAAAATACCCGCCACTGTGTACAAACTACAATCCTGAAGTAAAACTAAATTTTACAATTTTTCAGAGTGAGGCCGAAGAAGTCTAGGCAAATAAAACAACCTAAACCCTAAACACAGATCTCATTGTAGTTACGACTAAAGCTTACAATAAGAAGCGATGCCGCACCAATATTTCTAATGTGAAGTTAAGAGAGAACCTCCTAACATTTTTCACCAAAGTAAGCATTTGAGATAGGCAGGACTACTGTGACTAAAAGGAGCAGCCCGTAAATGAAAACAGTAACCCAATGGCAGTCTGCATTTTCTCATGGGAAAACAAGAGTTCTTATCACCTTTTCAAGGAAGGGATTGCCCCTCAAAAGCCTCAGTACATCACTGCTAGTTTGGTGGCCGCTGTTGTGGGAAATTGGGATGACCTTGACTAGTGTTGTTTGAGAAGAGCTCCCATACCAGGTTGTAACGTCTGAGGATTAGGTACCATTGTAGGAAAAGCTCCTCGTGATACAGCTTGTTGCTGTTGCTGTTGCTACATGGGCATCAAACCAGTTGCACTGGCAGCACCCATATTGAACACTACAAAGTTAAAGGCAACGGCATCACTATCATGATGAAATGTATACTAGAGTTCTCTGAGCCGTTAATGATCTTACTTTGGTCATTCAAAATTTGTGAGGTATGAGTTCTCTGTGCATTGGGTCCAGATAATGCATACTGAAAGGACGAAAATGGCCATGAGAGAAGCGGGATGTTTGCATGCTATACAATGAATAAAAACACAAGCAATATGCTCTACGAAGCATAAAGACAGATTTTGCTGAATGTGTATGATTGATGCCAAATGATTTCCAAGAGTAATTTGACGAAAATTAGCAACTACTTCGACCTTGGCACGAAGAAGCTAAACCAGTAAACTATTTTAGGAGGAAGAAAAGCTTGTCCCCTCAAGCAAATATCAACTTAGGGCAAGGTTTATTATATTCTCTTGGGCAGGACCGATCACAGGATTATTGACAGACTGCTAAAGGCATCTTGCCAATGTAGATGGATAAGTAGAGAAACATTTTCAACCAGTAGATGGATTGGAAGTTTCACCGTACTTCAAAACTCAACCAGAACCAGACTTTAGAAAGTAATTTAACAATATCTGCATCCTTGGAACGAGATTCTGAGATTGCATTGTGGCTGCCATGTTTGAAGCATACACACGATGCAGAGAAATCAATGGAAGACCCAAAAGAGATTTTAGGTGGGAAGAACCGGTGGAATTGTCAGCGTTGACATTCTTGGGGTGAACGAGGAAAGCCTTGGAGACCTTCCTGACCTCTTCCACGATATTGAACAGCTCCATATTCACCATGGATTACTGCCCCAGCACATCCTGCCTGCTCCGTTCCAACCACGGCCGAAAATCACAATCAGACGCTCGCAGCCGACGAACGGAGCAACAATCAGGGGATCGGGAAACGGAAGACGACGAAACCATTTGGGGTTGGCGGAGGTACGGGCGTAGGCGTTGAACTCGTCGATGATGCGGGAGGATGGCCTTGGATGGGGAAACAGCTCGGATCCTCACGGATTCCAGGTTGAGCTGCTGCACCACCGCGGCGTTCAGCTTCTCGGCGACGACGGTGCCGGCGGAGGGAGGCGGTTGCTGGGTCAGCATCTGGGGCTGCCCTATCATCATCGCTCCTTCCATCATCGAGGCTGAAGACGCGCTCTTCCCGACAAGGACGCACGAGACGGTGCGACCATTTCCCGTCATTTTCCAATTCAAGCCCTAAATGATATGGGCTTTTTCTGATAGATTGGGTCAGGATGGTTTGGGCTTGGGCCCATTCAGTTTGTCGTATCACCTGGATTGAAACATTTCATCGTCCAATGAAATGGAGAGGTTGGTTCCAAAATAACGTTGATTTGCAAAATATTTTATGAAATAGGTTGGTCAAACATTCTCAATTAAGGTTGATAAATCGAAGTTAGGAGCTCCGATTTTGATTTACAAAGAAGTCGGAGTATGTGACTCTGATTTAGGCACCTCAAACATGAACTCGGAGTTGTTGAATTCGAGTTTATGGGCGATGTCACGAAATCATTAACTCGGAGCTCTTAACTCCTATTTTAGTCCACATTCATAAAATTGGAGTCAGGGACTCCCATTTTAAAATCGGAACCACAAACTCCGATTTTAGTGAAGGCAGCCGAAATTCTCAAGCCGCAAAACAAAGTCGGAGTCTTGAACTCCGATTTTGGTGGAGATAAGAAAAAATCGGAGTCCCTGACACCGATTTTTCTCCAACACCACCTAAAACCTTTAACTAAAACCTTTGTAACCTGTCCATAATTCAATACGCATAAACACACATAAAACACAAGACGAATAAATAGATAAGTAATTGTTCATATAGCTAAGTCCAAACAACATAATCCAAATGACAATAACATCCAAATAGTCTAAGTTCATACATCTGAATGTCCGCTACTAATCCTTAGAACGCCTCACATATATCATATTGTACCACCTTCTAATTTGTGGCAATTCCATCTTAAGTTCCGGCGGGATGAGCTGTGTAAGTTGGGATATCATCATGTTATTCGGATTAGTCACCAAATAACTGAAATGCTTGTTTGACTTGAGAGGAGCCGGTGGAGTTCTTGACGAAGATCCTTGGGCGAGTATCGGAGTGAGATACATGTCTTCCGGAGTTGGCTCCTCAATAACTTGAGGCGTGTAGTCCTCTTTTCCATGAACAACCTCGTCAATGTCGAACATGTCCTCATCGTCACCGCCTTGAATTTCATCTTCTCCTGCTTGTTGATCCGCTTCCTCTTCGTATGATTCTTTCGCCTCTTCCTCAACAAGCACTTGTTGTTATTCTTCCTCCTCTTCTTCTGTTGGTTGACCTCCTTGACGTCCATACACGCGCATATGGATAAACACCCTCAAGTAGTTATGAGTTCATTGAGAGATAGCCGCTATGTTCCGTAATTCTATTGGGTCTTCTTTCTCTGCAACAAATAGCCCATGTTTTCGTATTAGATTAAAGTATCTGATAGTTGCAATGGTTCTGTATGTGAAAATTGTTCCAGGAAAATATAAGCTCCTTATCCTTAAACCTCATCCCTTTCTGAAATTCCTCTATCATGTCACTTTCGTGCCTAATTGGATCGTTCTCATACTCGTTAAATCCATGACGTGCATCATCAACAACATAACTATCAAAAAATGGGAGTGGTTTCTCCTTATCCTTCCCTTTCCCCTTTCTTCTTCTATTAGATCCTTGCCTACTTCAATTGTTGTCACCATTTGATTACAAAGATAATAATCATCCGACATCTCCCAACCCGCATCGATATTATTAAACAATTCATCGTCTTTGTCAACATCTACGTCGGAATTCATAATAGAATCAGGAATAGGACGATCCTCTTCTAATCGAGCATTAGAACTACCACCAACTGGATAAGGCCTCTCTACTTCAACCGGTACATTCGGTTGTACATGACGTTCAATCCTCACTATCCTATTTTCTGATACTAAGCTTAACCGATGAATGGCCGACGATACAACCTCATCCTGTACTCCCAAAACATATAATTGTTGAATACTTCTAGGATTTGAAAGGGCAAACTTAATTAATAACCTCACATCATCATCTTCCTTAATAAGCACCAACACATAATTCACTCCACCATTGTTATACTCCAACACCGGATATCTATGGGCAATATTTAATCTCTTTCCAGCTTCAACACGCATGGTAACATATAACAGGCTCTCTAAACCATCATAATTGATGACTTCCGTGATTTCAGTTCTTTTAAAAGGACCTCTATCATAATTAACACAATCACTTCCATTGATGACATTCCCATTCGTGAAAATAAGTAATTCGATCGAGGACATTATAATGTTTTTACCTAATAGAATAAGGTAAAATCGAATAATGAGATTCACAATGCCATTAAAATAAGGTAAAATCCATAGTGAAATCCAACAAAATCTCAAATCATCAAGGTACAATCCAGCAACGTAGTTCAAATCCACGGTTACAGAAAGCTTACCTCGGATCGAACGCATTAAAGGGACTAATCGTTAATACATTTGCGAGGCACGGATCTGAGGCGGGGATGACCGGATCTTGGGGGAGGCACAGTTGTGAGGAGGGGAGGACCAGATCTACGGCAGGCCGCATGAAAGGGGACGCACGTGTCGGGGAAGCGAGGAGGACCAGATCTGTGAAGGGACGGCATTGGCGGCGGGGAGGCGGGGACGTACCTGGGGGGAGTCAGGGGGAGGTTTCAAGGGACGGCGTGGCCGGCGCGGGAGGGGGGCGAGGAGGCGAGCTTGGCCGAGTGTTTTGTTCGGACACATGAAAAAAAAAAATCTAAAGGGTTGCGGCTATAATGTCTGAAAATCGGCGTCCCCAATCCCGATTTTCTCTTATTTCCACCAAAATCGGAGTTCAAGATTCCGACTTTGGTATGTGGCTTGAGAATTTGGGCTGCCCTCACTAAAATCGGAGTTTGTGGTTCCGACGGTAAAATCGGAGTCCCTAACTCCGATTTTGTGCATGTGGACTAAAATTGGAGTTAAGGACTCAGAGTTAATGATTTCTTGACATCGCCCGTAAACTCGAATTCAACAACTCCGAGTTTATTCCTAGGTGCCTAAATCGAAGTAACAGACTCCGACTTTTTGTAAATCAAAATTGGGGCTTCTAACTTCGATTTATCGACCCTAGTTGAGGAATTTTAGGTTTGACTAACCTATTTCGTAAAATATTTTGCGAACCAACGTTATTTTGAAACAAACCTCATGGAACAAGTAAACTAACATTTACAAATCTAGATTGGTCGGTCCCAAATCTTTTGGAATTTATAACATATCCGTTTAATATGAGATCATATCAGGAACTTATACTATTGGTTCCGGATACGGGATACCCGTGGTTTAAATATTAAAATAAAATTTTATTTTATATATAAAAAAAACTTCCTATTAAGACAAGACTAAGAAAATAAAATAGTATAACTTTAGGAAGTAGTTTTTAAGCTCTTACCTAAATTGTATGTTATTAAATAGGACTTTTATGTTTGTAATTACCGGATGATTGGCTCTCACCACCTGCCATATATTTGTCGGCTCATAACTACTGGAAGGTGCATCACGTAAATGACAAATATATCGTGGGTTTTGGTATCAGTTCCAATTTTACCCTAAGTTTATATATTACATAATAAACTGTTAATTAAACAGACTAAATTAAAATAATATTTTTTTTATATCTTAATCATTATCCCATGATTTCATATTTCAAACGAATACATCGGGATATTATTTCTATAGTCAAAATTGTACTTGGCATTATCGGTTTCTTGAATTAGGAAACGGCAACCTACTCGTAAACTTTGAAAGAACCCATTTAGACGTAGAACCGTGGGTACACAAGGAGTGTGCATACCATGTACCATATGCACACTCCTTGCGTTAATTAGTTCTTTGGAAAGGATTAAAAAAGAAAATGATGAAAAGTCATGTGTTGAGAGTGAAAAAAAAATTTACGTTATGAATTTTTAAAATTATATGAATATCGGTCTAAGTTATCATATCGAACAACGACTTTGAATTTGTGATGAAGTAATGTTTGAGACAATAACTTAAGCTAAAATGGACAAAGTCGGGATATCAAAATAATGAATTTATGTAATTTAGAATTTTTGTGTTGGGCCAAAGTCGTCGAATTAGGAAAAAATTCCCTAAGTCGCGCAAAGTGGCTGTTTCGCCCATATTACCTGAAATCATTTTTTTCAAACACCCACTTCGTTGTAAATTTAAAATTGTTATTTGAAATATCAATTTAAAAAATGATAAGCGAAATATTTTATAAAATTAAACTGAATTTCTCAAAATTTTTTACCAAGTTACAGTCCTCGAAAGGGATCACCCATATGCTTATTTTGACTTGGTTTGGGGGTTGACGAATGATTAGTAATTTTGTATTAAATGATGGATGGATGGGGGGGGGGGGAAGGCGAATGTGGGTAGGCCAGGGGAATTGAGTAATTAAGCCAAGCCACGCATGAATCAGCGGAGTAATCCACACACTTCATCTCCCCTCCGTCCATCACTACAGCTGTTTTTTGTTTTTTTGTTTTTTTGCAATGATTAGTTTCCGGGTGAGTTAAATTTGTTATAATATTTTTTTTAGCGATCATTTTGGAAGTAGATTTTTTTTTTATTAAAGAAAAACAAATGGTGTGATGGGGGAGGGACAGCTCGAGATTCAAGAGAGGATGTGGATGTTACTGTGGAGATGATGATGATTGAGGGTCCAAGTCAAAATGATAACTAATAATTGTCGAAAATGAGGGTAGAATAATTCCTTCCTACAACTATAAATTATTGTGATTAAAAAAATAAATAAAATTATATAAAAAAATATAAGGCAGGAGAGGACAAGGGGGGGGATCCCCCACTCAAACCATCAACAACACTAGGGACTTCCTTCCTTCCCTCCTACGCCTATCTACTTCGTCTTCTTCCTCGCCCCCCAACACCCCTGCAGGTGAAATTCTCTCTGCGTGTTTTTAACTGTCTCCCTCCCTCCCTCTCTCTCTCTCTCTGTTCTTTGGTTTTCCTCTTCTCTGTTTTATTTTTTGGTTTCCCTTCCCTTGGCGGCACGTGAATCCTCCTCATCCTCCCTTTAACGGCAGTTAAAATGGCGATCTGGGTTTGATGCATTCTTCCCCCTCCGGGCCTCCCTCAACTGTTTCCGGATTGGTAGGGGCTTCGATGGATTTCCAGGTTTCTTTCTTTTTGTCTGTGGTGGAGGAAGATTTGGGGGGGGGGGGTGTGACTGGGATTGTGATAGGGTGAAATTTGGATCTCTGTCCAGTCGTATCAGTTCGGATCTGGAGACTTTCGTGTTTAGCTTTCTGGGTCTGTCGTTTGAGTTTTGTTCCTGGGGTGGAATCTTTACAATGTGCTTTGGGGTCGTGTGTGTAGCTTTATTATATCTCTCATATAGGCGGTCAGAAGTGCTTCATCTTGTTCTTCAGCCCATCAATTCCTAAGGTTGTATGATCATTCATACGGAGTCAAGTCTTGAATTGTTCCGACGAGGAGGAGACCAAGTATTTTATGCCTAGAGTTCTGCCGATCTTTCTTCATGGTTTCTCTGGCCCCTCAATGATTTCGGACATGGTTTTGAGAGCATCTGCGGAAACAATGTGATGTTATGGGCTAGGCTGTGTGATAATCAGGGATTATGTTCCGACATTTTACTCAACCAACAAGGCTAATGCTTATCCCTTTTTTGAACTGCAAACTTCTCTGCTGTGGAGGATGAATAGGAAATGCTTGGTTGCCAAGGCTGTGGTTGTTTTTTCTGTTTCATCCATGTAGTTATTTGTTGTGATCGGTGGCACAAACTGGGATGTCAGTAGTGGAGCTGGATGTGACATTTTCATAGCTGCAATGAATGTATGTGAACAGACTTATTTTTCCTGCTAATAGCCTTCCAAATGCTATCTGTTGTTATTTCCTATCTTCTGAGAACTTTTGGTCCATATCCTCTCTTTGATAGATATGCATGCCATCACATCTCTTGGCCTCATCGAGCAAATCTATGGCCGGAACCATTGCAATATGCTGCAGTTCCTGTTGAATAACATGTTTTGGAGTTATTTTCGTGTTCTTTCGCATTCTTTTCTGCGGGGTTTCTTTTTGCTTAAGTATTGATACCTTGTTGTTTATGTGTCCTTTGTAGCTTGCATAACTGCTTCGAAAAAGTTGGAGTGCCTTTTCCTAGTGTTTGGGCCTTCTAAGGAGCAGTGATGGGTTCCAGATTCCCATCTCACCAGCTCAGCAATGGCCTCTATGTGTCGGGCCGGCCGGAGCAGCCGAAAGAGCGGCCACCAACAATGAGCTCTGTCGCGATGCCTTATACAGGGGGAGACATAAAGAAGTCAGGAGAACTTGGGAAAATGTTTGACATCCCTACAGATGGATCCAAGGCTCGGAAGTCAGGTCCCATCACCAGTGGGCCCATCAGAACAGGATCATTTGGAGCTGCAGCTTCGCATTCCGGGCCTATAAACGCGGCGGCAAGAGCAAGTTATACCACATCAGGTCCGCTCAATCCCGGGGGAATGCCTGGTTCCGGTTCATTGAGGAAGACGAATTCTGGGCCTCTTAATAAGCACGGTGAACCTATAAAAAAATTATCTGGTCCCCAATCCAGTGGGGTCACTCGCCAGAACTCTGGCCCTTCACCACCTGCTCTTCCTACGACCGGTCTCATCACATCAGGTCCTATTTCTTCCGGTCCGTTAAACTCATCCGGGGCTCCACTCAAGTTCTCTGGTCCTTTAGAAACAATGGGATCCATGAAGCTTCATGGTTTACAGACACAAAATCAAGCTGTGACAACACTTGCCCAGGAAGACGATTACTCATTTGCAAGGAGCATCCCAAAGCCGATATTTTGGTCAGTTGTCCTCATATTTGTGATGGGGTTCATTGCTGGAGGATTTATTCAAGGAGCAGTGCACAACACGATTCTTCTAATCGTCGTTGTGGTTCTCTTTATCCTGGTCTCTACACTGTTCACCTGGAATACTTGCTGGGGCCAGAGGGCAGTCACCAGCTATATCGCTCGGTATCCTGACACTGATCTCAGAACTGCGAAGAACGGACAGTATGTGAAAGTATCAGGAGTATGTGCTCATTACGAAGCTTCTGCATTCTGAGGGATTTTAATCCTAATTTGCTCTTAAAATACAAAGATTTCAATTGCCCTCATTTGCAACTTTTTTTGAAGTTATTCTGAAGCACTGTGTCCTCTTGAACAGGTGATTACATGCGGCAACGTCCCTCTTGAGTCCTCTTTCCGCAAGATTCCAAGATGTGTCTTTACGTCAACCAGTTTGTTTGAATACCGGGGATGGGGGTCAAAAGCTGCCAATCCTACCCACTGTAGGTTTACGTGGGGACTTCGATCAGCTGAGGTGATCTAAATCATATCTTTTATGCCCCTTGTGCATCATAAATTCCAAAGTTCATCAGCATCCATCTCCATAATCAACAGTCCTCCCTCATTACGCGAAAACAGGATTACTTTCTTTTGTGGGTTGTAATACAGTATAAATTGAACAGCATGACTAATCTGTTTTGCTAGTGCAACCATAAACAAACTATTGGAGTGCTCTATAGAAAACTACTCTTATTGCCCAGGTCGATTTACTTCAATCTAGAAGTTATCATGATCTGATCAACCTATATAGTAGACACAATGGTATCTCGAACTAGTCAGCCTTTTGGTGCTTGTGATGCAGCCTTTGTTGACCTGAGATTGATATTAATGGCAGAGACATGTGGTGGACTTCTACATCTCCGACTTCCAATCTGGGCTGAGAGCGTTGGTGAAGACTGGATGTGGTGCTAGGGTGACTCCCTATGTTGATGACTCCATTGTCATCGATATAAATCCTGCAAACAGGGATATGTCTTCTGAATTTATTCAATGGTTGGGACAGAGGAACCTCTCCATTGACGACCGTGTCATGCGGCTTAAAGAGGGGTAAATAAACTGTGTTGCGTTCTCGTTCTTAGAAGGATTATGTTTGTAGAGAATTGAGAGCTGGTGATTTCTTTTTCGATGCTATAGCACAGTCACCACAATTCATAATCTGAGTTCGAATGATCGAAGTGTGTATTTTTCCCCGACCATCCACTGAGTAGGAACTCCCCTGTTTTCCATAGGTACATCAAGGAAGGGAGTACTGTTAGCGTAATGGGAGTTGTCCAGAGGAATGAGAGCGTGCTTATGATTGTCCCTCCCTCCGAACCGTTTGCAACAGGTTGCCAGTGGTCGCAATGCATATTCCCAGTGAGCCTGGATGGCATCGTCCTGAGATGCGAGGACGCCTCTAAGATTGACGTAATACCTGTGTAGTCGCTGCCGGTCAAGCCTCCGGAATTTCTACAACAACGGACTATTTCTGAAGTGATAGTTTTTAGCTGAGGGTTTGTGGGTTCTCTTGCAAACATTTTTTCTTGTTAGTCTCTTGTGAATAGCTAAGCTTACCTTTAGAAATTCTTTGTTTCATTTTGGGGGTGATGGTGGATGAATGGAGGAGAGTTGTTTTTTTTTTTTTTGAAAGGGTTTGCAACTATTTTGGGGGTGATGGTGGATGAATGGAGGAGAGTTGTTTTTTTTTTTTTGAAAGGGTTTGCAACTGCTCCTTGGTAATGAATGAATGAATGAGAGGCACTTCATTATCTTCCACGTTTATGTTATTACATTACCTCATTATTTGTGTAATGAGTTCCTTCATAAAACACCACCACACCAGTGTCCCGCATGAAATGAACCACATCCCATAACTGAGGATTTGCACCGGAGACGAAAAAGAAAACATTTGCTGACGCATAGCCGATTCCCACTATAACAAAATGCGATCACCCTAAATAACAGCACAAAAACAACTAAGCAAAACCAAAGGTAGTATCATCAAAATAAAGGGTTCATAATCTTTTCGAAACACCAAACTTAAATCCGATGAGACAAAAGGGACATTAATTGAGAACATGACTAATTCATTCTCCTAATGAGCTCATTGATGTAATTCTCGCGGTTTCCAGCATCTCCACCCTCGACATAGTGGTTCCTCTTCTTGTTCAGGCCACCAAGGGGAGCCTTCAACTTAAAGGGCCATAGGAAATTGTTAGCTTCCTTGAAATGAGGCCCAACAGTCATTATTTCATGAATGAGATCTTCCGTGCAGATGATGCCATGCTTTCCCAGAGCCTGATTATTCGAATAACAGAACAGATTTAGCGCTAAGATGAATCAAATAGACTGCCAACAATATGAACTATAAGATATGCAAACGACAGCCCAAACCTGCTCAATGATGGAGTTGTCAGTCAAGGCAATCCTCTGCTGATTAAGCTTCCCATAGCCCCGCTTGTAGATCAGCTCCCTCACACTCTTCAGGTTGGGATACCTAAGGGACATGGACATAATTAACGATCAAAAGACAAACAAAAAACTAAACGAACATAGAAAAAGTAAACAGATAGTGTACCCATAGGTGACATATGGCTCAACCCTGTGAAGCATGTTCACTGTCGCTTTGTTAACCTTCAGAAAGACACCATTGAATATCTGTAGGCAAAGGGGGAAAAAATCATGAAAGGGGAGCCATGGTAGTGACTTGACTATTGGCAGCAACAACCTAATAAAAGTGACGTCAACTATAGCCCAATAATCTAACCAATATGTAAATAAACACCCATAAACGATCTGACAGGACCCGAATACTTTCAAATGTTGGATGCGAAAATCACCTGCCGGAGTCGCAACAGCTGCAAGATCTTCCTTGTCTTAGGATGCATTGCATTGATTCTAAAATATTCAAACACAAACGTTGCATCAATCTAATCCAATCCAAATGACAAGGATAATGAAGAATACATCAGAGGATTTGTGTAGCCGTACCCGCGAATGCGAATGATGAACAGCAACTTGGCTTCGGGGTCGACATAAAACCCGCCCTTCAACTTGGCCTCCCGCTTAAGCTGGATCAACTCCTTCTCCTGATCACCATAAACAAAGACAAAGAACAACTCCACAATCACATCCCAATCGTAACACAAAAACCCACCGGCAATTCCCCAAAAGAAACACCAAACCTGCTCGGCGTACTCCTTGGCGTAAGCCTTGGCGCGGTTGAATATCAGCTTGCGATTCTCGGCGTTCTTCTTCTTGGCCGCCGCGATCTCCTCCTTCTTGGCGAGCGCCCACTCCTCGCTCCTCTTCTGCTTCTTCAGCACCGACTCGGGCACCGCGACAGCCTTCGATTCCGCCATCCCTCCCTCCCCTATAGACACACAAGGAACAACACGCCCGTCAATCCCCGCGCAAGGAACGGGAATCCCAGGCCCAGATTATCTTCCGAGAAAACTTACGCGCCTGGATCGTCTCTCCCGCTGTCCGAACGTCGCGGTGTCGGCTGCTGAGTTAGGGTTGGGAGTTTTTCTACCGAGGGAGGGAAGGTGGGGTTGGACCCGAACTAGGGGTTTTGAGTGGATACCCTTCCTCATCGGACGGCTTAAAATGTACCCAGGCCGAACTATTGGATCTTGTCCGTCCATTTGTGATATGGGACTAGTGGGCTTTCGGCCTCAAATCTTTCGGCCCAATAGTTTATATGATGCCCAGTTATTGGGCCCGTGATGTGGCTAAGCCCGGTCAGATAACAGGCTCCAATTATTCGGCCGAGCCATTCCATATTCTTTTCAACGATTGCGTCGTAAACGAAGTTAGCTTAGTGGCTTTATGAGATTATTACTCATATTTAATCGTATCAAACTAATTTCCCATCATTAAGGTTAAAATGAACAAGTTTAAAAGCTAATCTACCGTCGATATAGATTCGTATTTTAGTTAACTATGTATTTCGTCTAAAGTTAAAAGCACAGTAATATGTGTGCCCACACTCCTGTTTTAAAGCTTAAAAAGCTTATATAAACACGTTACTAGAATGTACGATGGGGTGTAGGAGTTCGACTAGAAAAAATTAGGGTGCCCGTGTAATTAAGAACCTTTTGGAGGGAGTGTCATTGTAATTTGCCCAAGGAGAAAATGAATAACCACAATTAAATTCATTTTTTTTTTTTAAAATAAGGTATGATTTTTGGCATTTAGCTTTATTTATCCTCGTTGTTTGGAGTATTTCATGGATGGGGACATTAAGAATCAATTTGATTTTTTTTTTTTTTTTATGATTCTTTATCAGCATCGATGATGAGTGGGCTAAACGGTGGGTGTCACCCAGAGGCGGAGCCAGGGGATTCAGGGTGGCCATGGTCCCCTTGGTTTTTGTTAAAAAAAAAATTAAAATTAATTTAATATAAAAAAAGTAAAATAATTTAATTCGACCTCCTTAAATTTTCTTTCGTTCAATTTGACCCCTCCGAGCTGGTGTCACTCGTTTGTGACCGTGACTTTCCAAAGATGCCACGGTCCCATACCTTGACAATGAGTGGTGTATGTGTGTCTCGGGGCGTGACAAGGGCAGAACATCATCCTACTTCTCATGTTGGTTCCCCCAAGTGACCGACCATTGTGGTTGCTGCAGTACCCAAAGGACATCCTCAGGCTGTACAACTTTGACATAAGTGCGAGCTATGTTAAAAAATAAGATTTGACAAGAAAATATTTAGCGGAGGAGGTAAATAACTTTCAAAATTCATAAAGTAATGTCCCTAATTTAGTATTACAAATACCGAATTCAATATTTCTAGCATCGACTCGCTTAAAAAAATTGGGGAACTCAGTTTTCTAAACATCGAGTTCAGCACCTCCATAGGAAATTCAAAGTTTCAAATTTAACTCGGAATAGAATTCGATGTTAGAAACACTGAATTCTTTATTAATTAAATTAGGTGTTTATAACACCAAATCAAGGTTATTTCATAAATTTTTGTAGTAATTGATTTATTTCACGAAATATTTTCAAAGCTATATTGGAATGCAGTTTTAATTAACTAGGATTATCAAGTCACATTCAATTTGTGTTTTTTTTCATATATTTTTTTCTTCTTTATGATTAACTGTAGATTGGCATACTCAATGCGGAAAATGATGGCTGATAAAGCCCCGGCAAGATCCTTCTTCCGTATTGTGTTTGAAAACAGTATTTCGAAAGCAAGCTATTTACAACGGTCCTGGATCTGCAGCAGGCTCGAAAACTTTCAGCCTGTGAAACTATGGGATCAGCTACCCCAATCTGTAGCGATAAGACTGGAACTCTTACCTTAAATCAGGTTCTTATTCATGACTGTGGATCTTTGTTGTCCTTTAAACTGACGTTTATGTTGATGGGCCGATGCCTATCTTTTCATTTTCTAGTCGCATGCGTAATCCAATTAACTGGAGCCAGTCGATGACTACAGAGAATTGCCTGAAGTGCCACAAAAAAAAAAAAAAAAAAAAAATCGTGGGTGTACGTTGTTGGGCATCTAGTCATCCTAATTTCCTGTCTGATTTGATTTTATGTTAAAAGTAAGGCCCAATTTTTGAATCAGGCCAAGTATTGGTTTCTATTAATTTGTCCATTTTATCACATGGAAGGATAAACTCATGGATTGTATCAACAGTATGCTTGCAAGAAGAAGCCTGCGATGTATTTCTGCTGCATATAAACTCCTTCCTCTTGAGAGTATTCCTGCTGATGAGAAGTGTCTAGAACCAGAAGATGACCTTTGTTTTACTGGCCATTTGTTGGTATGAAAGTAGGCAAGTATGCTTCTTGTTTGTGGGATTGGGGACTTAGTTGTGAGTAGCTGACCATGTCCATGAATATTGCTTATTTCTCTCGTAATACTGTTGTGACTTTGGTTTGTCTTACATTATGTTGTACATGCATATTTCTGTCCTATGACTATTATCCCTGGAGAACCATAGGCATGCATACTTCTGCATGGAAAGCAGAACAATACCCATTTCAAATATTGTTGGTTTTGATAGAATGGAAGGCTTTCCCACCCTTCCATCGTATCTTCTACGGTGTTCTAATATGTCCGTTCTGTAAAATTTGTAGGATCTCTGTAGACCAGAGTCAAAGATGCAGTCGATTTATGCAAGCCAAGTATGTTTATGATGTCTGCTGCCTTTATATAATCTTTCAAATCACAAGATTACCATGTCGATCCAAGATCCTCTTTTATTTGCTTTGGTGCTTCGAAATTTTGACATTTTATGCAATGATCCCACTGTAGTAAAACCATTATAGATAGGGTTATTGTTACTAATTTCTACAATTAAAAGTAATAGTTGAAATGATGAATAAGATTGGCTTATTCTTCCTACCTTCCTAGTATAAAGACATTTTGATTGATGCATCAATTTTCTTGTATAAATCAAGTTATTCGCATTTATGGGAATACATTTTAAGATTGAATCTACCACAAAAGAACTGTCCTAAAGGGATTTAACCCAAAACTAAAGTAAAAATTGAATTGCTAGGCTGAGATTTCTTCCAAGCAACAACAGTGTATTGAATTTTCACTTTTGTCGCATTGCCCAGTCATAGATCTAAATTCTGATATATATTTTTGAAATCGTTTGAATGTTCCGATAAACCACATTATGCTATGGACAAAAATATTCTGTCAGTTGCTTAACGGATTAGAATGTTATAATGGTTCCATTTTATAGGTGCGTAGGAGATAACATCCAACCAGCGAAAGCCACAGCTCTGGAGTGCGAGATACTTGATCCCTGTGCAGACATATCAGAACCTCATGCCACTGAAGGGATCATATTCCCTGTCATACCAGATAAAGACGGAGAGGAAGTCACAAAGAAAACAGAGGTATAACATCAGAAACTTGAAGCAAATTGCATATTTGCTACCAACATGGGTTGCTCCAAGTGGTTTGGTGGAGCTCTTTTTCCTTATAAGTTAGATATGAATTAATGGTTCGTTTCTTGTATTGAGCCATGCATGATAATGATGCATATTGGGGTGAGTCTATTTTCTTAAATACCTTAAGCTTTTGTAGGTAGTCCTGCTTTTGCTGGCTATAATGTTCTCTTAGACAATAGTTAAAGCTAAGCCAATTTTAAGCCAATGAATATTATATTAGAGTACTTAGATGGAAGAAGTACAATAATTTTGATAATTGGAAGAAGTACACTAGTTACTCATTCTTGAAAATGACTTGCTGAAGTTAGTATTGTAAGAGTGTTGACGTGCTAAGTAGACGTTGCAATGACGAAATAAAACTAAAAACTTGATGTACGCATCTCCTCCGGCTTAACACGCGTACGGCGGTTCGGGTGATACGAGTATCTGCGCTCGCTCCCATGATTTCTCCGGTCGACGCCTGGACTCGAACGTTGAGGTGCTGTAAAGGAAATCGGGGTTCGATGCTCTCTTGATTCCTAATCGAGCCTACTTGACCCCTTGCCAATCGTCTCCATTCTCCTTGGGATGCGAAAGGAGATAAGCGGAACATGATTTGTAAAATGAATTTTTTAGAAGATCAAGAGCGGCTCGTGTCGCCTTTCCTTATTCATGTTGGCTTCGTAGAAAACACGTTGTGTTGCTTAATTTAGATAAGTTATTACGAAATCGCCGCCAACTTATTTTTAATCAAACTGTTTAAATCGAAAAAAACAGCTCGATTCCGGGATTCCTATTTATTAGCTCTTACATCTAAACATGCGAAGAAGCGACGTTTGCTCCAAAAGTTTACTTTTGATGGACCCGATCCGGGCATGACTTTGGACTCATGTGACTATTTTATGGGCGTTGAATTCGAACTTGTGTTTATGAATTTACATCCAACATGCAGAAGTAACCCTAAGTGGCTAATGACATACATACAGAGACAAACAATTATGAGATAAAAGGGAACAGGAAAGGGTGACTGCGAGCCTGGTCACTTGGGCCCGCAACCTGTTACGGGTGAATACGTAATTTGGTTCGATGAGACACGTACCTCCCCTTTGTACCTTATATGTTGGTTGGGCCGCTTTGGACTTCGTTCATAGCATTTTTAAGTGCGAGATCAAACCTACACGGTTTGTTACATGCGCCTTCAAGCCTTTGATCTTCGAGATTCGTCTCGTCAAATTTACGTGAAACTCAGACGATTTTCATATAAATCAAACGAGAAAACGGCGGTGAGAAAATTCTACGTGAAATATATTAGTTAAGTAGAATTAACTGATTTAAGCGAAATACTTACGGTGCGTCGTGAGCCCATTGATGTCGATGCTCTGGTGCAGCTTGTTACACGCATCCATGAACGTTGGGGGCGTTGTGTAGCATATGCTCGTAGTACCTTTGCAGCTCCGGGGCGATGAGGAAGCTGAGCGCTGCTGGAACTCGACACCAAGGACGAAGATGAGTTCGTGTAGCGGTCCTGGATGGTGGGCGAGGCTTGAATCTGGGTCATGGGCGATAGGAGTTGGAAGGAGGGAGAGAGGAGAAGCAGGGAGGGGGTCAACAAGCTCGGATCCCGCCGTGACAAGACGGTCGAGGGGGGAGCATGGTCAGATTTGGCCTAAATATGGGCGCGCAGGCTAGCAGAGAGGAGGGTCGGCCTTCTTGGAGGAGACCTGCTGATGGCGCATGACCCACGAGCAGGGGACTGGGGATCTGAGCCAGGCCAGTTGTGGAACTCCTAACGTGTGAGGCGTCGCCGTGTGGCTAATGGGGCGGGAGTCGGTGCTGACCAGATTTACCGCTGTCGGATAGTGCGGTGTAGTCGAGGAGATTCTGATTCGTCGTGAGTCTGGCCACCAGTAAAGCTTGAGGAGTGGCTGCTGCGACACAGGCCTGGACGAGGAAGGGAACCAAAATCGAGAATCGTTGGTTAGGCGCTTTGTCCCGGAAGGTGGACATAGTCGCAAGACTGGGGCGAATCTGTTCGCTGAGATTGGACGTTTTGTCTAGGCTCGATGTCAAGTGAAGAGGGAGCGCTGGTGCTTTGGAAATCCCTAGGGAGATGAGTCAGGGGATGGCTGGGTCTGTGGGTGCTGAGTATTGTTGCCACTGTTGCTGGTAGCGGTGGGGGGGAGACGACGTGGAACGTTTGGAATATGAGGTCCAAGACTGCTTCATGATTGTTGCAGACGCTGAGCATTTGTTGAAAACTGAAACTGTTGCTGCTCCTCTGTTCCTCCTACACGAGTGAGGCAGAGAGTTAGAGCAAAAGGAGGCCTCGCACGTCGCTCCTCCAATAGGGGATGACTCCTAAACCTCGCACGGTCGCGCAGGCGTCATCCCCTATTGGAGGTCAAGTTCTGAAGTTGGTGAAGTTCCGTTCAGGCGGTGTGACATGGGCAACACCGGTCGGGCTTGAAGGGGTTCTCTGTCGTTGATGCCTTTTGCTGCTTGCTGCGGCCGATGGCTAAAAGAAGCCGCGATGAGAACTCCAAGCGTCTACTGTTGTTGTCGAGGAAGGAGACCGAGGTGCTGATCGGGTCCGAGTTGGCGAGGAGGGGTTCCTTCTACGAGGAGAGGTTGTTGGTGGTTCGGAGACAACGGTTGGAAAGGAGGCCGGAGAAAGGTGGAGCCACCACTTAGAAGAAGAACCGGAGAGGAAGTGGAGAAGGGGTCCGTTATATTTTTTTTTAGAAGAAGAAGAAGAAGAAGAAGGATGGATGGGAAGTTCGTCGATGATCAAGGAGGAGTGTTTTCTTCGAAGGCCGTCCCTTAGAAAGAAAGGGTTTCCCGCCCAAAGTTCTTCGGCCATGGAGTATGGGGAAGGGAAACCCATTGATTTCACCAAAACGGGCAGCTTTGGGAGGCGTGGTTGAGATGCCACATAGGGTGAGGAACAAAAGGAAGAGGATGTGTTCGTAAGGAAGGAAAAGGAAGAGGACGGGGATCAAGTACCTCTCGCAGACAACAAATCGTCCCCAGTCAAGCTTGATGGGGCGGGGGGACGGCTCATGTTCCGTTTATTGTTGATTTGATTAATTCTATTCATTTGACTTGCGCAGAATAAATAATGCAGGCATAACGACGCTTCTTTCTTAACTTGACGTGGGAAATGTATGAGAATTCGGGTGAGAACAGTCCTACCAGCATGAAAACATGCACCCTAGTAGTAGTAGACTGCTAATGCTCCGGTTATAGGAACTTGAACTGGTGAGTCCATGGCCATTACTAATTGGCCAATGCCTCTCAAGTAAGCTACTCATTGGTAACTTGAGAGAGATAGCTTTCAGGGAAGAAGACATTGTTAAGATCGTCTATGCGCTATCCCATCTTAGTTGTCACATACATAGCCATCTCCCTCTCGAACAAAGGGAAATCAGAGCTGCTTCGAAACGACTCCTCGTACGTACCCTGGCAGTTTCCCTCCTCCTCTGCTTCCATGAACTGGCTGGCAATCAGGCTGTACGGCTGCCGAGGACGAATCTCTCCAACCCCCTTCCTGAAAATAAATAAACACCATAAAAGAATTTCGGATGAGTTGACAATCTGTAGGATTCAAGATCAGTGCAGGAAGGTAATTGCCTGGTTTGGTTACTCGGACTTGGGAGGAGAACGAAGCTTGCACCCAAATATATACAAACAACCTGAGAATTCAAAACGACCACGACACAGAAACCAAATTTGGTTCGAGAAGATTCTTAAATTGGAAGAAGAGATGTTATGAAAGAAATCAGGAAGCCCGTGGTACGCGGGACCTCCTCCTGCTAGCTTGAAGGTTACGAACCATAACTATAAGTGAGAAAGATATCCCTGGTAACCTGCCCTGGCTGTTCAGGCCTTTCCGTGAGTGACGTTGTTTCGATGATAACATAAACATAAGTTAAGATCAACAAATATCATTCCAAGACTCGTATGAACGATGGAGTAAAGAAATTAAAAAAAGTCAAGCGAGAACCAGGGAATGTCACATGTTATGGGAAATTGCCATCGTTGAACGCGAAGTCATCCCGATGATAGTCTAGCCCAACGTTGAATATGTTCAACGACTGATCACCCTGAAGGCCCCCATTCCCGTGTGGTGATAGAGGCGATTGGTGCTGCTGTGCGGAAGCAATTAATTGAGCTATCTCTCCCTCGGTCCTGCTAATCTCGCCTCTAAGCTGTGTTATCTGTCGCTGCAGGTGGGTTATTATTCCAGCACACCCGTAAACCGGGTCCCTCATCCTCTGCATTGCCTCATACACCATCGACTCCGCCGCATCTCTCCTCAGAGGATCAGGGAGTTGCTGCTCACATTGAAAAATGAAACTAGTGATGGATCAGAAAGAACCCACCATGAAACACAATTTTTATATCCATGAATTGTTTGAGATCGAATCAACCTCTAAGGTCTTGGTAACATTGCTGGCGCCGAATACTTCGTGGACGGAAGCAAATCTACCAGGATTTGAGGGAGGGAAGTAAGGGGCGAGTATGCAATCTGGAGGGCATTTCCTCCTCAGGTGCTTGCAACCTGCGCATCTTGTGGATGATGATGATGATGACCCACTTGACATTTTCGGTAAAGATCCCAAAAACCCAAGAAGATTGCCAACAAAATAAATTTTCTTCCAACCCGGGAAGGAGAAGAGGATATGAATATTTTTGCTTTCAGAAAGAATCTCCTACAAAAGATTGTGATCGTGGGGAGGCTTTTTGTAAGAATGTTTAGGGAGGTAAGAACATCGGCTATAATGCAAGGGATATGGAAGGTTGGATTAGAGTTGCCATAAAATTTCAATGAAGAAAGTTTCCATGCAAAAATTAAATAAATAAATCATTTTTCTTAAAAAATACTTCTTTTGACTCTAGGAAATTTGATACTTATGACATCATTTCATGTCGGGTAAGTTATCTCGTTCGCAGTAACCAGTATTAGCATTGTCCAACAAGTAACATTCACCTGGGTGGCCCGCACGAAAATGTCTCACTCCGGACGGATCACATTCTTGAGATCGTCGCGAGGCTGCTATCCCATCTCGATTGGATCACATGGATAGTCATGTTGTACTTAAACCTGGTTTTCTTATGGAACTGGCCTTTCTCGGGTTGGCATCTCCGAACAGAAACGAAGACCACGCACACATCCTCGGGGTATCGGCTGCCTTTTCCCTGTTTAAGGGTCTCCGATCGTGCCACTCTGAAAGTAACCCTTCTTACAAACACACGGAGAATCTATATACCCGAACCACGGGGAGCATACATAGCCGATCTGGATCCGAACCTTTCCCAAGTCACGTTTCAACCAGAGGACTACTATAAAGAACGGCCCCTATGCTCGAAAGGAAGAAACGATCTTCATGAACGGATGACGACCAAATGCTTCTTCCGACTCGGACCAGACTTATCCATTCACGTTTCTCCATTCAAAACCTTGGTAATATTTTGCGGAATACATTCATACTTTTCCCAAGTGCATCTCTAGTACCTGTCTCTTATACACATCTGAGGAATACATTCATACTTTTCCCAAGTGCATCTCTAGTACTCGTCGGGGGACTTTCATTTGCTCGACTTATGTCCCTATTGATCAAAAGTCGGCATGCAAGACGACCCAAAAAAAAAAAAAAATCAGACAACTAAAGATTTTGGTAAACATCCACCATCCAGCAGCCTCATTGGATATCACTCGTCAAATCACATGTTGAAAACGGATCACATCGGGAATATTTGGCACGAACAGTCACGAGGGTTCAGATGTGGTAGTTAGTAAATGAAAAGATGAATTGTGTTAACAAATGATGTTGAACGATGTCTTACAAATAAAAGAATAAGCTTACAGCCATAAAAATAAATAAAGTTGATGAAGCGGATGGTGGTGGCGCCGTAGACTCACTGACAGCGCCGTAGACTTACGAACTGGAGTGGTGAAACTTGGCTTCTGGAGGGGTGATGGTTGAAGGTAATGGTGGATCTGGAGACCTGATGGTGGAGCGATGGCGGAACTTTGGTGTCGAGGCTACGGTTGCTCACCAAAACTATGGAGTGAAGGCGGAAATTGATTACCAGAGCTACGGTTGCTCACTCTAATGGTTGAAGTGAAGACTAAGAACCCTTGCAAGTTCACCCAGGTCAGGCCTGGACACATGACTAAAGGGTTGACGATCAATGTACGATTTTGCTCAGAATAATTGTCGTGTCGTTCTAAGGACAGATCTTTTCCTTTTATACTAAATCTTAGCGTACCTGGAATGTTTGACACGTTCTCAGAGTATCTCCCCAAGGTCGTGGTCTCCTTTAACTGTCCCCCGGAAATCTCGGTAATAAACTGATCCTGGTAGGCACAACTCTTATGCATGTCACTTATCCATCTCGTCTTCATACGACAGCTTTGCCTTGCCGTAGACTCGTGCGCTGTGGATTTTAATGTTGGCCTGCACCCTTTGCTTGGGCTTTATCAAAACATCATACGGGCGGAGATTAAATAGGCTCAAGATTTTCTATCATGTCAACATAAGACCCCCTTTTTGCTGAGGCGACGGACGTTGCCTGAGACCTGTCAGGCTGAAGTTTGAAATAATAGCCAAAGAATCCCTTCATTTCCTTCCTAGCATTTCTTTTTGCCAGAAAAACCTTCTTTCTTCCTCTCTCTCTACGAAATCCAAACTTCTTCCTTCCTCCAACTATGTCGGACGACGCTACTTTTCAGTGGCATCAGCACCGTGCCGGACCTCCAGGTGTGGTTAAGATTACCAACTCTTGTGGTGAGGGTCTAACTTTTGGGCCTATTCTTCCTTCGAAGCTCTCTCCACATACTGTGCCTCATAACTTTCTGATCACGGCAAATGCCATACACCTCTGCCGGTATGACTTCGTCAGCCTCTTAAACTGGAAAAACAAGAGCGGCTTCCTGTGCTTTCCTTCCGTGGAAAAATCCATCGTCAACAAGTGGTTTGCCTACTGGCTCAAGATCCTTGAGCACAAGTTGAAGGTTTGTGAAATTTTGGATTTCTTTCAATTGTCCATCGCCACAAAAAAATGTGATCCCCATATGTGTGCAAGTCTACTTCCCTTTTGGAATGACTCTCTGAATTGTTTCTTCTTTCATGAGGGTCCAATATCTATTACCCTAGAGGACATAGCTTTCCTAACCAACTGCTCTGTGACTGGTACCCCCTTCTGTCTATATTCTTTTGATGGTGACTATAATCCCAGTGAGATGATCCAAATCCTAAGCACAACGAAAAGCCACTTGAAAATGGTCAAGGGTGGCAAGCTCGAGGCCTGGGGAATAGAACATGAGGTGGAGTTTTTCTCTGTTTGGCTTAGAAGGTATGTTTTCTGTTTTACTGGGAAAAGAGTTCGCAAATCTATTTATGGTATCACCAATTTTCTTAGCACAGCTGCAAGTAAGATTGCCTTTGCCCCTTTCCTTTTGGGTCTAGTTTATTAGAATCTGCATGAGAATATAACACCTTCAGAGCCCTTCGCTAGATATCCCGTAGGAGGTCCCCTGTGGCCTTTCCATTTATGGTCATGTGTATGGGTGCCTGGATTGACTGGTTTTCAGATGCCTTCGGGCGCCACCAAGGTCAATTGCTATGGTGCATACATTCTAAGTTCTTATTGCCGGTCAAAGGATAAATGGCTTCACACTTCAGTTACGGGCCATATGCTCCGTTTGGTTGACCCTGGCAGAGGTGACCGACGCAATTGGATTCCTTTCCCTTCTGGTCACCGTATTCCGAAGCGTAGCCAAAAACTGACTCCAGGCTTATATTGGGATGTCATCTTGACCAATAGAGACATGGTATCGCTCATTGCAGTGGGTTTTATTACAAAGTCTACAATCCCCAACTTTATGCAAGACAGCTGGGCTTTGTCCAGAGCTCTGCGGTTCCATTTTTAGACTCGCTCAACATACTTTTGCATTGTAGAGTTAGCAGCATTCTATCAAGGGAAGATTTCCAGGCCGCTCCGATCCTTGGAGCAGATAAGACCAAGCTACCCCATGTGGACTTTCCATTAGAAACTACCCAGAGTTATGCTACAGAATTGTTCTCCGTCCAGTGGGCGATTGTTTACCATCAGCTGCGCACTCGGATGCTTTTCTTGAACAATTCTCAAGAACCAGATCTTCATCTTACCTCAGAGATGATGTTGAAGACTGGTCAGAAGCCATTAGGTATATTCTTATCTATTTAACTCTGTAAATTTATATGTTTCCTTTTACTAATTTCCTTATATATTTTAGCTCTCATGGTTGATTCAGGAGGATCTTCTCCTGACTATAGTCCTCCTCCTCCTACTGAACGCATAACACGTTCTTGTCGCCAGGATATGACTCTCATTGCCAAAGGCAAGCATATCACGGTCGAGGACCAGCCCAAGAAAAAGAAGGTTTCCAAGAAGAGGGCTCCTTCAACCCCTAGAAATCCGATCCCGAAAAAGAACCTCTATCAGTTGCTTTCAAGCAACGTAGACTCATTCCCATCAGTGACCTTGACGTCAAGGCTCCTACCTCGATTAACACCTTGGCCCCTGGGTCTTTTCCCAAAGACGTTAACACTTCCCTTCAGGTCAGAGATGCGGAAATGCCATCTTTCAAGGTATATCTCAGTCTACGCTTTCCTCAAATTACTAGTTCTCTTACTACACTTTTAAACTCTTGCATTCAAGGAGATGAGATTCAAGATTCAGAATCTGACCCTTCTAAGTTCCCTTCTAAGGAGACTGATGACCTTCGACAGACTCTGATATAGGAGATGTAAGTATCTCTTTTTCAAGCTTCTACTTGTCCTTCCTGACTAATCATCACCTTCTATAGTGACCATATCTTTCAGGAATGACCCCTGCAGAGTCTACAGTTTTCCTGGAGCCAATTGCTCTTAATGATGAGGTAGTTGCTGACTCCACCACTCGTTTTCCTTATTTCTTTCATATATAACTGTTATTACTCCTTGTGGCAGATTAACCCTTCCAAGAATCTGGGCTAAGGGATACCCCATGATGAGTCTGCCGTAGTCGCGGAGGTAATTAAGTCTGCTGAGCAAGAAGCTTCCGGCACTACGGATGTTAACCCTGGTGTCGTTGAGGCTATGCCAGTTGTTAATCCAACCGATCCATTCCCTAGTCTACCATCAGGTGGGAAATTCCTTGGCCCATCAAGGGAGGGTCCTTCAGGCACCAAGAAAGCTATCCCTCAGGTTAGTGAGGTTGACTAACTGCTGAAGAACGTTGATCAGATTGGTGACCTCCTCCGCCTTGATATATTTTCGAAGAAGATTATAAGACCCTCAAAACCTGTGTCCAGGAGATTGAGAATTCTCCTAGAGCAACTGACAAAATGCTAGCAGCCTACCAGAGCTTTAAAGATCAATTCTGGACTGAGTGGTTTGCTTACGTTGCGAATCTTGAGATACTTAATGACGCCTAAGACAAAATTCGGGAGATCAAGAAATCTCAGGCAGAAGCAACAACTGATATCCACCTCCTCCACCAGCAGAAGGCCGACCCGTCTTTCCAGCTTTCAGAA
Source organism: Melastoma sanguineum (assembly GCA_029817735.1). Lineage (NCBI taxonomy): Eukaryota > Viridiplantae > Streptophyta > Magnoliopsida > Myrtales > Melastomataceae > Melastoma > Melastoma sanguineum. The sequence goes on along the minus strand of JARUPW010000015.1, from coordinate 211,793 downwards.
GTGCAAGCTCGTATCTCTCAACTCCTGGCCCAAGAAAAGGATCTTAAGGACCAGGTTGTTGTTGTCTAGTTGCTGTTAGCTGATCGGACTGCTCGTGACTCCTCCAAGTAGGATCGAGAAGATCTAATGTCTTGGTTCCGTCAAAGGAACGAGGTTGTCATGAAGCGGACCGGGAGGAAGGTCTTGACTATGCTCTTTGTGGATGCTGCCTCAATGCCTAGATACTGAATGATGTCCTCCCATGAGGAAAAACAAACCAATTTTATTTTCATTGCATCGCTGAATTATTGCAAATTGTTAAACTCTATTTATTTTTGGATAATCTACTCCCAAATAGCTGGGAATCTTTCTCTTAAATTCTTTTTGTGAGACTCCCAAATAGTTTCTCTGTAAGGATTCAAGTATTTGCCATTGATTTTCAATGGTTAACTCCTTCGAGAGTTGACAACCTGTAGTTGTTTACCAAGTAAGTTTCAATCACCTGATATGGTCCTTCCCAATTTGGGGATCATTTACCTAAAACCTAGTCTTTGGCCTTCAAAGGTAATACCATCTTCTAAACCAAGTCGCCAATCCGAAAGTGTTTATGAACCACTTTCTTGTTATAATGCCGATGCCGGGCTATTCTCTTCTTGTGTACTTCTATTTTGTCTATTACTTCTAATCTCTTTTTCTCTAACTCTTCTAAAACCACGTACATGGCTTCGACCTCTAACCAGGGCTGAGTAACACGAAGTGACTTGTACCTCATTTCAATGGGTATATTGAATCATGACCATATACCAATGCGAATGGGGATTCCCCAGTACCTTCTCGCTTGGTGACTCGCAAGGCCCATAAGGTATCGTCCAGCACCTCATGTCATTTCCGTGGATTAAATCCAATCATTTGCCACTGACTCTCCTGACAACCTCTGGCCATTTCGATACAATTTTTCATCATCCACGGCCAATTAAAGCCATGTCTTTGTATTGCCCAACACATCTTTACCCCTGACTGATGTGACCCACAAGGCCCTTCATGAGATTCTAGCATTATTGTAGTTGCTTCATCTAGGTCGACATATCTTAACAAAACTCCGTCTTCATTCTTCTTCTAGAGAACGCCATCTATTAAGATATACGATAGTGTTTAGACTTTAATGTGTTGCTTGGCCTTCTGGTTAGGGTATGACAAAAAGTCTACAAGAGGTTTTATCCAGTCCTTGTCTTAGTCCATTATGTCCGCTATCAAAGATTTTTTTTCTGGGTGTAAGTGTGATTGAACCTCAGGAATCTTACTATGCTTAGTAGTAACCTTGTAACCAGAGGCTAATTGTGCTAAATTATTAGCCACCGTATTATCTTCACATCCTACAAATTAAAATATTATCCGTTCAAATTGCGTACACAACTTTCTTACCAGCTCAAGATATGACAGTAGCTTTCCAGGCATGCATATTTTAGGTTGACCTGATTAATGATTAGTTGTGAATCACCCATAACCTGAGCGTGTCTTGTTCCTAGGGATATGAGTTCTTAAGTACGGTTAGCAATGCTTCGTACTCAGTGGCATTATTTGTCGGCACTATTTGTAGCCAGAAAGCCAGCCCGATATCTTTGCCCATTGGCGTTATCATGTGAATACCTATTCCGGCTCTACCCTTCAAGATGAACCATCAAACCATGCTTGCCAAACATCCTCATTCGTTTCTTCTTCTCGATCTATGGATAGGGTTGGATCATGTTCAGCTAAGAAATCAGCCAGCGAATCGATTGTTGAGGCTTATAGCTTAGGTCGTATGGTGAAAGAATTAAGCTCCATTTACTAATTCGTCCAAATAAAAGTGGACTTTCAAAAAAGTTTTTAATAATAAGAGACTTAGATACGATGTAAACTTCGCTGGTTCCAATGTAATGCCTAAGTATTGTGACGACATAAAATACTGATAGACATAACTTCTCCTTTAAAGTATACCTCGTTTCTGTTGGTGACAACAATCTTGAAAGATAATATATGGCTCTTTCTCGTTTCTTATCGTCTGTTTGGGCCAGCATAACGACAATGGTTGGCATATTCCCTAATCATAAATCGAGAATGACTTGAACTAGCATGTTGTCCGGTGTTCCTAATCAGTTCACCAACTCCCGATGCTCTCTCCACTTGTCCATATGTCAAGTCATCATCACTAAAGACCAATTCATCTACATCATCGGTCATTTCTTCAATTAATCGAATTTACTATAATTAATGGTATCAAGACTCAGGGGGGTCCACTACATCTCGAGCATCATATCTAGTAGCTTTTAGTTTCTGGTTATACTTGACGTACACTAGATCAAGCAACCTGTGGTGTTCAAGGCGATTTCTCTTTTCTGAATGAATCTATATAGAAAACATACTACGTAAAATTAATATGTAATCCAAAATAAAATTTCATGTAGGAAATGAAACATTGAAGCATGCACAAATGTTCTCCAATTGCCTCACATCCACTTATGCTACAAGTCAAACCCAAGATTTTGATTGCGAATTTTTGTTGGTTTGGAGTATCACTTACGAACAAGCTCCACCAATCCACTAAAAATGAATGCTAAGCTCAATGGGGCCCACTAGGCATTATATTAGTTATGAATACATTATTAAACATTAACAAAATTGTCAAATAAGAGATACTTGGAGATCTAGTTTCCTTGATCATATAATTAATGGCATATCAAACTTCCCTTCTCCTCTTTTTTAGTAAGAAATTTCGCTAATGATTTTATCAATTAGCTTAGTGCTTCGAGACAACCTCTCAATACAAGCGAACAAACCATTTGTCAAATCGGAATCCAACAAGATAGATGAGCTTTCATCATAATATTCTGGATTCAAGAAGTGTGCTGCTGTATGTAAGGGCTGATGAGGCTAACAATTCCATCACTCATCAATGATTTTGAACATATTTGCATACTTTTCCGATTTTCCCTGAAATGTCCTTTGGATGGTTCTTTCGCCTTGTCCATCGCCTCATATATGTAACCCACGGCCGGTTTCTTCTCATTATCAACAAGACGAAGAACAGATACCAGCGGCTCCATCACCTTTAATACATACAGCACACTATTCCAAAACGATTGTCTTAACACAATTCCATAAGCTCTCTTCCCTTTCATCATCTTCGATAATTTGTTCTCCTCCCACTTCTATGATCTGAATATCCTCATCAAATTACTTTTTCGAATATGCAATCTTTGCAACGTGAGAAAGCTCGTTGTGAATCTGGAAACACCATATCTAAGCAACTCCTTTTTCTCCGTAAAACCTCTCATACTGTTTAGCACACTACTATGATTAAAAAATAAACTACGAGATCTTCTATTTGTAAACCTTTCGAGTGATGCACCAAAAAGTTACTCAAACTACGAGTCTTTTATTTGTTCATCCATCCGACATTATGGAACATCCATACAGAGACCAACTTTCAACATGATCTTTCATTAAGTCCTTCGTATATTTAACCTCCCTATTAGAAGTGCAACACCTATCTCATGATAACTAGGGGACCATATCTTCCCTCTGCTTCTAGCATCCTTCCAATAGAATTTACAACACTAAAAGGTATGCCCTCCTTTTAAAACCATCTGGCTCTTTCCTATGTGGTCTTGTCATATGCATCAATAATATTTTGTTGTTTCTTCTTCCCATTTTCCATCAAAAAAAGATCCATGAGACCCTTTCCCTTAGTACTTCGACTGACTTCAGACCCCATACTACACCTCTGACTCACTTCATTTCTCAGTGGTGTGCTTGTTTTCGACGGCCGAACAAAAGAATCGTCATTCTCATCAGCAACACCAACTACATCAATATTTGTCGGGAAGGATGCACTATCATCACCAATTGCCTCCATTTGTGTACGTTTTGTGCCCTCCATTTCACCTATCATCATCCTTTACCTCCAGGGGACACTTTGTACAAGACTTTGCATTTTTATGCATCCCGATTTGATGTTGCTTTGCTCGATAAATTTCGCCTCTTATCACATGACCGCAAAAATTGCAAGTAACTGCATTATTATCCTTTGCATCCTGTAAATAATTATTATTTCATCCGATGTCTCTTTTACCGAATTTCTACCATCCAAAGAATTCATCCTAAACATTGAAAGCGATAAGTAGTAGATCAAAAAGCTGCAGAAAAAATGAATTCGTTTGAAACAAAGAATTCATCACAGTAGTAGCAGCAAAAAAAAATCATCACAGAGAGAGGGAGGGACTTACTCGTTCATTCACAAGAAAATATTCTCTTTGTGCGTGAATAGAAAAAGGCCTCCCGTAGGAGTCTGGACCGTGTCGTGTAATTAATACTTGGGCGGATATTATTAATCGCGCCGCCCAGCACAACCATCGTTAACCATTCATCGTTAAGGCGTATTCTTAATATACCCATATCCACAACTGTGGCAATAGGGGCGGACTTGAACCAGAGACCTCGCCCGTGAAGTAAATCATCGCACATACGGTCCAACCATAACTCAATTTTCTCCCATGAACTATTTGTGTCAATATGATGATTTTTGAACTTTCCATACATAGACTAGAAACGACGGATCAGTAGCCCTGGTCTACAAATCTATTCTAACTATCAACGAATTCCCAGAGTACGGTTAACCTTTGGATTTGAAATCACTGCTTATATACCCGGTATTGGCCATAATTCACAAGAACATTATGTATTCTCAAACTTCCTGGCTGTCTCTACACCCCTACCTCTTTTATCACTGAGCGGTCATTTAGGGGCCTTACCTAGGGAAGCTTTCTCACTAAGGCAACAGAGGGAGAGACTTATGAGGGAGCTTCCTAAAAATCGTCGCAAGCCAGAAGGACCTACGAAGGAGCTTCCTCACAAAGGCAACGGAGGGAGGGACAGAGAAAAGGAGGGACTTACTTGGGTCCCTACGGGCGGAGCGAGAGAGAGAGGGAGGGTCGGGACAGAGAGAGGGAGGGACTTATGGGGGAGGTTCTTCCTAAATAAAAAAATTTCATCGCAAGCCAGAAGTTGTAAGTACTAAGGATTGGCAAGAATTGAATTCATATACAGATAATTATGCTGGTAAACGCTTTGGCAAGAATTGAATTCACATACAGATATTCGTTGGGTATGTACCAACGATGCATTACTTTATCGACTAAAGGTGGATCAAGAAAGAGTGTTTCAATTTCTCGCTGGCCTTGATCATTCCTTCGATGATGTTCACAGCCGACTACTTGGTTAACGACCTTTCCCAAACTTGATGATGGTTTTGGAAAAGTTTGTCGCGAGAAGACGCGACGCAAGGTGATGCTTAACGCTCTCATTGAATCCTTCGTCATGTCGCTTGATTCCATGGCCTTTGCAACTTAGTGGGAGAAAATTCAATTGAATTACATAGTGATTTCAATTTTGGACATTCCTCAAATTCATTAGGTCGTCAACGCCCTTCGTGTGAACATTGCAAAAGAGTGGGTTACACTAAGGAAATGTGTTGAGTACGCATGAGAAGCTCCGAATTCGAAGCCTAGGAGTGCATAAGATATCAATGGTCTTCAAACCTTAAATAGTGGTCTTGAATCCTTAATAGAGAACAATAAACAATCATATAGTGATTTCATCTCAATTTGAACGAGAAGCAACTGTAGAACTTGCGACCTCGGTGCCTGATATGCAGCGATACTCGTGCCGATTCAGGTTCCAATCCACAAGTCTCGTCTAAATCATATGCTTATGTTCCACAAGTTCATATCTCTCCAGTGCTCTTGCTGCCATATCACAATTGTTGTGGATTATAAACTCAGACGCATCATATCACATGACATGCAAATGAGATTCGTTCTCTGACTATAAGATTATTCCTCATGTAGTCAAAGAATCATATTAACAAATGGTGATTAAGTGTCAGTTTTGAGTGCTAGAACTATCAAAACAATCGGGAGTTAATTCTTCATGAGTTTTTTCCCGTTCCATTTTTATTGTATTATTTGCTTTCTACATGTAAATTTACTTGAGAAGACTACTGAAAGACTATTTTCAACTTTGTTGGTGGTGTTTCGCATGAGGAATCTTCGAGGAAGGTGATTGCATTGCTAAAGTTGTTGATAGGCTATATTACCTTGCTTTGGATGTGTTGGGCAGAAGACCCTTCAAACGCCTAACTTAAGTAACTATCGATATCATTAATGCTAAAGCAACCGCCAAATCTAAGGGAAATTTCCAAAGGAAATATTTGAGAGATGAGACGAATGATTTCAGAGGAAGGAGTATCAATTTAATTTCCATGGGATGATGTACAAATGAAGACGATGACCTGTATTTAGAAGTGCCGAAAAGGGTGGAATCCTTCTACACTTCTTTAGATTTTGTTAACATTTTCTTTCTATATCATTTTTTCTACCAAATTTTGTGGCAATTTTCTAGGCACAATTCTAACTTGCCCAAAATATCTAGAAATCTTAGGAAATACTAGTGCCTACAAGAGAGTGAGGGATCCATGGGTTAGGTAGGTGTTGCAATTTTTACACACTCTCTCTCAACACCGACTTACTCTTTTTGGCATTCTAGGTTGTATTCAAGACTCTTCAAGTTTGTTTGTGTTTATCCCTTTGGTGAATATATCGACTCGTTGATGTTATGTTCCAATGTATTTGTAACTTAATCACTCCTTATAATATATTTTATCTTAGGAAATGATAGTAAACCTTCACGTGTTTGGTTCTTACGTAGAACAACGGATGTCGCATGATTGAGGTATTAGATATCCAGCTTGCTGGTGAAGGTCTTTCATAAGTTTCATAAGCCACGTAGCCTCCTAAGTTACACTTGTAGCAACTCTATATTCAATATGTTGTGGAGAGTGATACTGCCATTTATCGTTTGTTGCACTGCGATATTGCTCCCTCTACGATGGTAAATACAAAACAAGTAGTTTTCCTTCTAATGTCGCGGCCGTTGACATAGTCAACATCACAATATCCAAAGAGCATGTTCCCTTCTCTTTTATAGAGCATCCTATAATTCAAATTACCCTTGATAGACCTCAATATTCATCGGACTGGTTCAAGATTCTGCTTCTTTGGAGATTTCATAAACATGTTTTTTAGTCCGACCCCTCATGCATGAAGGCATTCTTTACATCTAACTACCAAAGTTTTCAAGACCTGCTTACTACTAAAGCGAGTAATACTCGGACAGTTGTTATCTTTGCAACTAGACTAATCGCCTCATCATAGTCCAACCATACAACTGTGAGAACCCGCGAGCGATGAGTCGAGTGTTGTATCTCACAACTATTCCATCTGGGTGAGTCTTTACCTTGTACACCCATTGCAAGATATGGGTCTAACTTCATCAGTTTAGATACCAAATCCTAGTTTTCTTCTAATGCCCAAGTTTCTTCATGCATCGCCTCTTGTCATACCTTGAGTTTTGATACTTCTTCAAAGGTTTATAGCTCCTTTAAATCAATATCTTCTGCAAGTGTTGCATCTATGTATCGTACTAGAGGTCTGTGTTGGCTTGTGCACCTCTTTAGTGGTGTTGTTGCATCTTCGACTCTATCTTCTATTACATTCTCTTCATAAGACCTTTGTCTACCGAGAAGTTGCTTCATCAGAGACGAAGTTGCTAGATATTGTACACTTGTTGGTTGTAGGATCGACCATCTCCATCCTTTTCTTTCTGTGTTGTACCTAACGAAGATGCACTTAGTTGCCTTTTTATCGAATTTGCTTCATAAGTGGTTGGGTATGAACACATAATAGACATATTCGAATACTCGAAAGTGGTTCACTATAGGCTTCATCTTGCATAGTAGCTCCAAAGGTGTCTTGAAGTCAAGGGGAGCTTGCGATAACCTATTTGTGATATCCATAGCAATTTTCATGCCCTCTTCCCAACATTTTCTTGATACATTCCTTGTGTGTAACATGCTTTGGCATACTTATGTACGATGTCTCTTCTTTATGTTTCTTTGTTTTGATGTAATGTTTGAGGGCTATCATTTATCTCTTTATTTTATAGTCCTTCATGTGCTCTACAAACTCCCTAGACATATATTCTCTCTCGTTATTAGTACGTAGACACGTCATCTTCATCTGCAAGTCGCTCTCCACCTTGATTTTGAACTCTTTGAATTTCTGTAAAACCTATGACTTCTCCTACCCATAGTCTACCTAAATATACCTAGAGTAGTCATCGATGAACGTCACCATGCGCTTACTGATGGGTGCTTCACCGGACCAAACAAATAAGAGTGGATCGGTTGCAATGGTTCTTCAACCCAGTAACTAATGTGCATTACCGTATTGATAACTTGTGAAGACATTGTCAACATTTACCTCCAACCGAGGAAGAGCCCTCGGCATCTCTTTTCTCATCATGGCCTTCAACTTGTGAAAGCCAACATGTCCAAGTCTTTCATGTCATAAGTCTATCATCTCATTTTCTTCACTTTATCTATGTATACAGTTTCTGTAGACATGACATAAATAAAATCGACCTTTTGCCCTTCATGAATGGGGAAGGACACCTCCCATGCCCCAGAGCCTGCAGCTCAAACATAGGGCCAAAAACTGGTCACTCAAAAGCTAAGAGATCCTTCTAACGAGTGTTCGAATCATCGGAACCAGGAAGTTTGCCCGGTCGATCAAAAACCCTTTCCGATTAGCGAAGGTCTTCCAACCAAGGGAACACACTTACATACATACATATGATATAACATATGTTTGTGTCGAAAACCACACACAAAACTTGGAATAAAGGTTAAAAAGAAATGGCTATCTGTTACACTAAGGGGGATGAATTAGTGTTAAATTTCAATTGAGGATTTATAACTCTTTCTTGATTAAGCCAGCAGCGAAATGTAGCTTCTGTAAAACAGAACCGCTGAGACGGGTTTCTGTAATACAGAACGTACGAAAGTGATTACACGATTTGTTTGATGCACACAAGACTTTTTATAGTGGTTCAACAACTTGCTTACATCCACTCTTCGCCCAGAATTTGGATGGTTTCACTTAAACTTAACTTCGTAACAATTACATAAGGTGATCACACTAGATCTTTCTATAGCACAGACCGGAAGGTTCTGTACCACAGAAGACTGAGTGGCCAAGCACAGAACAGAAGGTTCTGTACTAGAGTGAGTAAGTTGCACAACACATACCAGAAGGTTCTGTACCAAATGTGTCAACCCTTTATAGCATAGATCAAAAGATTCTGTACCAAATGTGTCAACCCTCTATAGCACAGACCTAAAAGGTTTCTGTACCAGAGATGACTTGGTTTTGAAGCACAGACCGTAAGGTTCTGTACCAAAGATATCAATCCTCTACAGACCAGAAGGTTCTGTATCAGAAATGACTAACTTCACAGCACAAACTAAAAGGTTATGTACTAAAAATGTCAACCCTCTACTGTACAGACCATAAGATTTTGTAGCAAAGGTGACTGGATTTTAATGCACAGACCGTAAGGTTCTGTACTACAGTGACTAACAAGGTAACCAATGTCGGACATTTCTCTTAGGCGGTGTCCTCTTCTGCACAGCGACCTGCCAAGACTTCCTCCGAGACTTTTCACTCCGGCGGCGTCTCCACCTGCACAACACCCAGCTGCGACTTCCCGTGCGCGATCCCTCGAGATCTCGACTGAGCAAACACCAAGCCCTAGCCCAAGGCTCTCCTGCGTGGTCCTCGAGACTACGGCTAAGCAAACACAAAGCCCTTGCCCAAGGCTAACCTACACACAGAATGTTACACCACAGAAGCTGGTTAGTCCCTCACCTTCTGTGCTCCTGGGGTTCTGCCCTTCTCTCCGGCCCACTGCACGTTGGCTACACAGCTTCCAGCCGTGCTTCCCATCAATGTCTACTGCAACTTCCAACCGAGTTCCTCGGGGCTCCTGTGTCACTCTCCTAGAAGATTTCACCAACGATGCAGCCTTCTGCCGCTAACGCTCATCGTGTGACTAACTCAAACTCGAACGAACAGGATACAAGCTCTCAGCACACGCTCTTATAAATAATGAAAAAGTTACTATGAAGATTCGTGGCTGAGTACCTTTATTTATACAAGAATTTGTCTAAGTGAAAGAATAAAGAATTGCACGATCAACCGCATGCAAAACAAGGAAACCAAGCAATCAGATAAAATAAAATAAATAATTAGCAAAAACGTCACTCCCATGTATATCTATTTTTAGGTAATTAAATCATATCATTTAAGTTTTAGATATATGAAATTCCCATGTATACTGCTATAGAAGGTTGTGTCTGAATCTGGTGAGCAACCTTCTGTAAATGGAAATAATCAAATATTAACTTCCATATGAGTTGAAACCAAAACCATTTGTTCAGCACATTTAAATAAATGTATATAGACATATGGTAATGATTGACATCCCAAATAACGGTCATATGGTGGTGTATAACACCACAGAAGGTTGTAGACAACCTTATAGAACCTTGCCATAAATAGAAGATTATATTTCCTTTTATGAAAAATATAATCTCTATGGGGTTATTTGGAAACGTAATCAATTTAAATTAATCAGATAATATATTGATCAAATCCTAATTATTTCGTAATTAATTAATCATTAACTAGTCAATTAATCACAAAAATATTTCTTACAAAAAGTCTTCAACGTGAGAAGCGTATGTAGAGGAAATGTTTGATTTCTGTTATAAAGAAGAAGGTCAAGGCTCATCATCAAAACTTATATTCAACAATATCACAATGTCCTTTCTCATCCCTAGGAGAGGGTAGAGTGGTTGGATACAAAGAAGAACTTGAACAGTGGTTATTCTTCTTTTTGTTTTTAATCTCATTGTCATGGGGGTGTTTTAGTTTACCAGGAAATAAGGGAGTTTTGTACGAAAATATGGTTAGTTTTTTTAAAAAATTACGAAATACGGTCCGAGTTTCGTAAAATACGGTTTTAGCTTCGAAGGGACGCGTTTTGAAAAACGCGCTCTTTGATTTAGAAAGTGGGCACAGTTTCAATGCGCGCCCTCTATGTATCAAACGAAGGAAAACCCGCCCCTATACGGAATTCGGGCACAAACCGCGCCCTCATGCAGGGGCGGGTTTTTGGAGAAACTCTCCAAGTGTTGGGGGCCCCTTCGGGGAATAAAAACCTGCCCCTCTTTGGAACATGCAAGGGGCGGGTTTTTTAGACATTTCTAAACACTTACGAATTATATTAGAAACTTTATTTCAACAACACAATAACCAAACTATCGAACTTCGATACAATCCATATCATAAAAGTAGAATAATAATATCATACATAAAATCTCATAATATCATACGCAAAGTCCATAAACGTTTACAAACATCAGTAAAGCCCCCTACTTCTCGTCGATTTCCTCCAAACATAAGGCCTGATGACGGGATCTTCTAGAACGTGAGGCTGCTCCGATGAATCATCCGGGTACAGTTGCATGATTTAAGAAGGTCCTTCTCCTTGTTATGAATGGTCGTACCTGAAAAACTTATATTGGTTGAGTTACGAGAGTTTAAATCAATCGAACATCAAAGGACTTATCCGAATTCTCTCATCTCTTTAATCGGAGCTCACAGGGTCGAACTGGACCCAACCTCGAAGTAAGGTGTGCTATAATCGGCATCAATATGGGCAACTTGCGAGATGAGCATGCCTTCTTGTACTTCATGACCCTCCTCGACAAATACGAGGTCCTCGTATGTCTGTGGCACCTCCTCATCTTCATGCTCCTCTTCCACATATCCCATGTAAGGATGATCTTCCTCCATATTCTATTTACCTGGCGGCATGAACTCGTTTGCGGGTTGATCTTCCAACCCGCCGGTGCAACCATACAATCGTACCGGTGCATACTCCCGCATCATCTGCATGGACTCCTCGGTAAGAGAAACGAGTTCAGGCTGGTCGGACCGAATCTTAATCTTGCGGAAATTCTTCATCTATATTACAAATATAGGTTAAAGTTGAAAAATGGAATGCAAAAATGTAATGTGATACTCATAAGTGACTTACCATTATGCCTAGCATAGAGCCGGTGTGCGATATGTATTGCCTGCTGTGTTTCGCATACCATTTGGAGCATTTAATGCGAGACTCCCAAAACAGCGGCACGACGTTGTTCATCCGATCTTCCTACAGCTCCACAAATACTCGATGGTCCTCTCTCTAGTTGTTCATCGTCTTGCCCGCAAATCCATCTAATGGAGTGCCTTGCTGGTGTCGCATTCTGCCGACACGAGCTGATGATCGCCAAACTGACGAATCACTCTATCCGGGTAATGCCACTCCACGATGTAGACGCAAATGAGAAGGATTTTGGCGTGCCAACAAGCGTCTCCCGATCGGCAATAATCTGAAAGCATGACTATCAACTCCTCCGGGTAAGGATGCCAAACAATCTGCATATATATCAATGTGAATGTGTGAGGAAGGTTCGATATAATCAAATGAAATTGTTAGCTATAGAAGTTTACCTGATCTATGCTTTGCCTATCGAAAGCTTCTCTATACGAGGAAATTACATGGGTAGTGACCGTGCGTACATCCTTTGCAACGGGCCAGTGGTAACTCAAAGGCATATCCTCTACAAATGGGGTTCGACGTCTAAGAGGCACTATATGTGAGAATCTATCTAATGCCCTCTATCTGAGATGCGTTGTGGTGAGCCACCTTACACAAACTCCTATAAAGCCACACAAGGCATGCATTACCCCAACTGTACTGTCGAGCCTTCTCAAAGTCTGCTAGTAGAGGCAACCAGAATATGTGTAGTAGTAAACTGTCTGACTTTGTAGTGAATATCATCCCGCCAATCAGCTGTAAAATATAAGCCCTGGCATGCATCTACACTACCTCCTCAGGGGCATCTATAGGGATCTCACCAAAATTGGCAGCCAGGCAGCTCAGTCTAATACGACCAGACCTAATATTGTCACCCCTAGGTACCCGACCCAATAACTCTAGACAGACTGCCTCATTAGATACGGAGATGCCTGATATCATCGCATCACCATCTACGGGCAAACCTAGCTGAATTGCCACATCCTGTAGGGTGACGGTCATCTCACCGTACAACATATGGAAGGTGTGCATATTCGGCCTCCAGCGTACTGTCAATGCTGTGATAAGGGCTCAGTCCAAGGGAATGAATGGAAACTTAGCCACTCCATAGAATCTTACTTGACGGAGGTAACCATCCATCCTGGGATCGGTGGCAACTCCCTTCAGTGATTTCTCTACCCTACGGCAAGTTAGAACGTTATTCTTTAAATAAAACATGAATTAGTAAACAAGGTACGAATACATGAAAGATAATGTAATAATTTAAAACTAAAGAAGTCGATATACCACACTATATCTGGCTTCCCATATAGCCGTCGACCGATGCTCTCTTTGAGCATTAAGAACGTTTGTCTTCCTTGGCCCTGGATGCATTTTTCTATAAGACAATATAACAAGGGTTAAAACAAACACAAAAGTATAAAAACAACAAGAATATAGAATTTAAACATTGAAAAAGCACTTACAAAGATTTCTATTAGGATAATTATGCCGGTTATGACATTCCTTTCTACATAACACACAATTAGTACTCCGAGATTTCTTCTTGATATCCATCTCATTACGTATACGGGATGACTGGGGACTCCCTTTTGGTCTGACTCTTGTGGGGTCGGGATTGACTCTCGGAAAAGAATATTCCGGCCAATCATCTTTGCCATCAAAAGAATGCCATTTGGAAGCATATACGGCCTTCTGACACTCGAATAAGTAGAAATGACTAATGACAGTTGTATGACTAGCTTCTCATAGTGCTCTCGTACTTCACAGTCATCAATTTCCTCGTTGCGACTATCAACTTCCTTTTACAAACAACATTTTTATATCTTCTATTGAAGTTACTTCCCACATGTCTAAGACAGAACCACAAATATGCAAATGGCGGGGTCCAATCCAGCTGCGGATCATTTACAGCCACTTAAATGCCAGCATGTCTGTCAGAAATCAAGCATACTCCTCCCGTCCTTTAACCAACGACAAATCCCTTAAGGCATTTCCTCATCAACCAGTGCAATTGCAAGCGGCACAATATGGTTCTCCCCTTCCATAGATCATGCAATTAAGAGTTTATGCCTATGTTTACCATGTAGAAATGTGCAATCTATACTTACAACTGGCTGGCAATGATTGAATGTCTGAATACACTGTCCGAACACCCAAAACAGTCTAAGAAAGTGGAATACTTCCACATTGCCAAGATTATAAGTTGCACCCCAATCAACAATTGTTCCGAGGTTGACAATTCTAATTGTATTCATAAGATGCGGCAACTCATTATAACATTCATCTAGTTCGCCGTTTTCAACTGCAGTTGCCTTCCTCTTTGCATCCCATACTCGTCTCCTAGCACTTCGTACCCAAATCTGTCATTTATTATATTCCGTAGGAATGACACTTTCACTTGAGGAGATTCTCTACCAAAAGTACGTAAGTAGGGAACCATAAAGTTACAGTCAAGTCGATCATGGTTTTGGGAAAGTACTGTATTTAAACATGTATGCGACTCACAAACAATTGTTATTTCAAACTCATCGTCACAAGCACGTTGAATCGCGCATAATCTCCACTTGCAACCAAATCCAAACTCAGAACAAAACACAGACCACGTCATCTTATTTGACTCCACAATTTCGTAGTTATAATGGTTCTTGATATGGAACATATTCACCGTATGAATGAGATGGTTCTTATGCTTGAACCACATCCTTTTACGAAATTCAACCACAATGTCCGGATCGTCTGTCATCCTAACAGTCTCATCCTCCTCGAAAATCACCTTTCCAGTATCGCCACTGTCTAAATATAATGGTAGAGGTTTCTCCAACCGTTTCTTCCTAGAATGACCAGCCTCATTAACCCCGACATTCCTAATATTTTCCTAATTCCCTAAATCAACACCGTTGAACATTTCATCATTAGTATTGGCATCATTATTGGAATTTACTATTGAATCAACGATATGATTCTCATATCGCCGGTATATAGTTTCGTTTAGAACTACTTCATCACCCATATTATGTTCTAAATCATCAAACGGGTCACCCTCTTCATAATCATCTTCATAATCGTTACCACCATCATCTTCATTACCACCATCCTCCTCATTCCCCACATTACCAACATATCCGCTACACCCTTCATTCATCGGTACCAATCGACCAATATTTCTACTAACTTCGAAAATTTTCATTCTCTCTTGCATGACATTTAACCCCTCATCCACATTCACTCCTTCGGCCTGTGTATTACTACCATGATTACTTCTTGAATTTTGGTAGCATCCCTTCATTGCTAGAATTCCCAGAAACTGATATCACATACACTTCTTAAATGAGGTCACCATTTGACATCGCAAACTCATACAACAACCTAACATCCTTATTATCACTAATAGGTACTAGCACAAATTTTTGCCAGAAGAACCATATGAAGAAACGAGATATCTATGACATATTTCCAGCTTACAGCCTTCGTTTAATCTCATTGCATTAGCAATTACCCTTTCAAATTGCACCTAGTCGACATCAGCAGGTACCTTTATACGTTTCACTGGTTAATATTATAACATACTCCTTGACTACCATGAATAACCTTATCATTTCCATACAACAACAAATGAACTTGCGACAGCTAAAACTTACGTGAATTAGCTAGTTCTTCGAACTTAATAATACCTACAAAAATTCAAACAACATACCATTAATTATCAAAATAACGGTAACTACAAAAATCTTCGGTGCACGCTTCGTAAAGGAATAATTACAGCACTCTACTCACAACAGTCCAATATTTATTTGCAACGATCAAATCAGGACATACCACTTTTAGGGGGTGACGGGTGGAGGACAAAGGGCGGTGGTAAAGGGCGGAAGACGAAGTGCATCGGCCGAATGGCGGATGGGGTGACAGATGACGTCGGCCGAAGGGCGTCGGAGGGCTAAGGACGAAGAGCGGATGGGGTGACGGGACTCGGCCGTAGGGTGTAGGAGGTCATCATAAGTCAATCTTACAATTAAAAAAAATAAAAAATCAATCACATTCCTTGAATTCCCCAATAAGATATCCATTCACCCAAGGAAGGCAACCACAGGTTTTTGGGATGAATTGGGGGAATCGTAATCATCAATCTTCTGCCCCTCACCCCCAAAAAAAAAATCAATTATATAGGGACATCTCAGACACACCAGAGATAGACGCTCCCACTTTCAGCGAGATATGCTCCCACTTTCAGATAAGCTTTAGCCCTCAGAGATTCTCCAGCACTCGAGACGTTCGTTTCCCCTCCATCTAACGACCCTAAGGTAGGTCTGGCCATATCCACGGAGAACCCCACGTCACCAACTTAAACCCAGTCTCCCTAGGAGATTCCGACTTCAACAATGGAGTGAGCCTCCATTACCGATGCCAACCGAAAACATCACCTTCATCGGCAGACGAACCTAACCTCCAGCTGCGATGTCCTTTTGACTTCTACTATACACGATAACCCAGTCTCAACTCTCCGCGCTCGCACATAAGCATCGCGGGGAGATTTCAGTTGTTCTAATATTTTACTTACATGTACAAGATGTAGGAACATGACTTCTTACCATGACTTTCACGAAGGAACTATCAATATCTCCACCTTTGGCCATCCTTCCTCGGACATTCCTCAAACCAAAGGGCGTTCCCCCTTTTTTAGCCCCGATCTTTTAGCGGCGACGCCTTTAAAACTGGCAGACGACGACCCCTCTCTCAGCCCTGACACGCTTGGAAGGGTAACGAACCTTCTATCATTTTTCTTATTATTTTATTATTATTATTTTATTTAATTTTTTAGTATGAATAATGGACATTTTTTTATTATTGAAAAAATGAATTATGATTTGATAAAATATGATTTTTTGGTAAAAATTGATTTAGTGTTAAATTCTATGAATATTTTTTTCATTTGATCGTCACAATTTTTACACTAATAAGGTTAATGGTTTTCTTTTTACCAAATAATTGTTTCAAAAGTTTTATTTATAGTGAAATATTTATTTATTGGATAAAGAACATTAGTGTTACAATTCTTATTATTAGCACAGTTTGTCATCATTATTATTGTTAAAAAATCAAGTAACACGTTTTTTTAAACAATAATTATTTTTTAAATTGTCAATTAAACTATTTTTTATAATTAATTAATTTAGCTTTTTTTTTAAAACACGTCGTTTTTTTTTAAGAACAATTATTTTTTTATCAGAAGTGTTAAACACGGTTACCCTTTTGTGTAAACACCACGCATAAAAATCTTGTATGCGCTGGGGCCACCGTTTTCGGGGAATATCATCAAAGGTGAACTTTATTCCACTGATTCCCTCCGTTCTTCTTTGTGCTGGGCCTTCCATTGATTCATCTGATTGGCCCTCCTGTCTATAAATGCTAGGCTCTGTTTCTTCTCTGTCTGCCATAAATACATGAGGTAAATCTGAAACTGAAGAAATGTTAGAGACCTCACTCCCATTTAGCGGAAGTATTGGCTTGGTTCGCTCCACTAATCCAGTGGAAGACATGGATTGAGATCCATCAAGACAAATATTTCAAGTACGACCTTAACAAGAGACCTGAGGCTTCAAGCCTACTAAATTTTGGGAGACCCCAAACTATTCCTCAAAATTTTGGTTTAAGCCCAAATCCTAAGCCTTTTGATATTCTGGATTTTGGAAAGACCTTTTTTTAAAATCAATTAATTTACTTAAAAAAAGAGAAAAAAATAATAATATCAAGCACAACATGTAATTGATGACGGATTAAATTATTACTATATTCGAATTTTCAAACCAATTTTTTTTGTATAAAAAAAAATTAAACGAAAACTCCGAGGTGATCTCAAAGACTGCGCAAAGGAAACCCGTGGTGGAAGCACATCAGTAAAGCAGCCCCAATTGATGAATTCAACGCCAATACAAGCCCCCCGGTTGGGCCTTGAGTACATGAGGGAGGTGCGGGCCTCTCGATTTTTTTTCTATTTCTACATGTAACTTGCTGTGGGCCCAAGTGTATAGGCCAAGGTCACCATCCTTACCAGTCCCTTTTGATTTAAATAATTGTTTGTGCTTGCCCGCATGCTTTACGCCCATAGGTTTATGGTCGCATATTGTTTGCTACCAATAAACATGAGTTCGGGTCCAAAGCCCGAATCGGGTCCAAAGTCCGTAAAACATTGACACAGTCCGAAGTCTTGCCCGGATCGAGTCTAACGCCCGTTAAATAAAAGCAAATCTTTTGGAGCAAACGCCACTTTTTCGCATGCTTAGATGTAAGAGTTAGCAATTAAGAATCCTCGAACCAACCGTTTTTCCGACTTAAACAGCTTTTAAAATAAGTCGGTGGCGACTCCGTAATAGTTTACCTTGGTTAAACAACAATCATTTTATGGAGCCATTTTGGATAGGAACTGACGACACGAGCTGCTCGCGATTTCTCCTGAAAGTTCCTCCTTCGGATCATGCTTCGCCTTTCGCCTGCCGCCTCTTAGGAAAACAGAGACGGTCGGCGAGGACCCGAGCCGAATAGGCCCAGTTAGGAACCCAGGGACGGATCACCCAATTCCTTTCAGTGGCGTCCGACGCCCGAGTCGTGACGTCGACCGGTTGGGCCTTGGGGAACGGGCCTGGATCCTCGGGTCGTTCGAACCGCCATGCGCGTGCTAGGCTGGAAGGCGCGCATACATCTCGGATGGTGACTTCGCTGGGGACTCCGCATGTGGATTCTTTTCGAACGCTCTTACATTTTGAACCCACATGCGGAGAGGAGTTATTGTTTGTGTATGTACTTGCCTTGGCTTGATGCCATTTGTTTTCCCTCATGGTTGTGTTTGTTTACAGCTTTCATAGACATGTCTAGGTGAGTCCCTATACCCGGGACTAGGATTTTGGGGGGTCACCGAACGTCACGGCCTCGCTGCTTTCTGCGGCTAGTAGGCTATGGACCGGGACCCGCCTCCCTTTGTCCGATGGAGGTCTTAGAAACCTCTTCCGAGTCTAGAATTGATTGCAAACTACAGGTACCAGACGCCGCACGTGCATTTGTTTATTTTAGTGACTGCTACATGTACAGGGGTAGGTTCAGGTATGACTTTTATGTGAAGCGATTTGGGTTGGTTGTGGGGGTTTCCTCAACACTTTTCTCCTTTGCCTACTTCCTTTTACCAATTTATTACATCTACATGCATTCATTACTGCTTTTACACCCCAAATATGCTATTTCGTTCCATTTTCAAAAGTGTGTGACATCATATCATGCTAGGGTGAGGGATTGGAACGTCGTTACTTTCAAATGACACCCAAGTATACAGGTTAGCTTCATGGAGTCAACTTCTTTACGCCCAGAAGTTCCAGATCTCCACGATCTTCGCGATTGGCTCACTCTTCTACGGCCCTCAGAGAAGGAATATGTCCAGTCCAAACTCAAAGGATTGTTTCATCTCATCTACCTCGAGTTGGTTGGGCCCTACTTCAGAACCTTGTTGCATGATGGGATCCGGATTCTTACACCTTTCACTTCGGAGACCTAGAGTTGGCACCATTGTATGAAGAGTATGAGCATTTGGCCGAGATGCATCATCGCACCGAGATACTGCCTCTTCCCCGGGTTGACAAACCAAAGGAATACATAGCAAAACTCCTCCGAATTTCCTCAACAACTGTACCTGAGTTGTTCATTTCCCAAGGTGATATCAGCATCAACGACCTCATTGATCTTCACACAGTACCATACATCCCCCGCACGGGTGAAGGACAAGGGTCGGCACGATCATTTATCCTGCTATTCGCTGGGACGATTTTGTATCCGTTCAAAAAGAAAACGATACATCATCGAGCGGTTTACATCACCAAAGCCATACTGGAATAGGGCCCTTTCATACCAAATTTGATTGGAGAAATTAACTTCAGTCTCACCAATATCGTTCGGAGAGCCAGACGAGGAATCCAACAACATCGGGTAACTTTTAGCCATGCATTATTTCAAGTTTGGTTTTACACACATCTTAGAATCATAGGAGATGCATTCACAAGGGAACATAGCCCGAGGCTACTTGCCCCGTATCGTGGAGCGTGCCCATCTACCAACACGTAAATTCGCGGAGTCAATGCGCTTTTCCGCTCACTGGAACCCGCTGAATTCTACCATAGGGCCCCGTGCTTTGACGCAGACTACACCATCAGCACCTCCACAGACGGAGACTTTATTCCAATCATGGGGATTTGGGGCACCTCGAACCATGCCCCAGCTCGAGTCCGACATCAGCTTAGAGGAATCCCAAGGATCATCTTGTCTTCGCAACGGCTTCCAGTCAGCCTCGATGACAAGGAATCAAAGACATCAATTCAAAAGAAAATCGTACACATTTCTCGAGTATGGATGACCCTCACAGAAGAGCCATGCGAGCTTCCCCCGGAGTCCAAGGATGACGACCGTGTGGCTCAGTCTCACCATTTTTGGCGGAAGCGCCACACCCCGTGGGGGTGCGTTTTATTATGGACACCTTTATTGGGCCTGCGAACCCATCCTATCTTTTCCTTTGATGAATTTTTACTATCGATTTCGTTGTGACGATAATCCAATCCTTATATTAGACACGATCATGCATCACAACATATCACGCATCCAAGATGAATTCACAATTGAGCCTGATTCAATTTTCATTTCATTCCCAAGGTACCAAAATTAATCTTTCGAGGACACGTCCGTTCGAGCAGCGAAGCTGGACGATACGCATGGCTAGAGTTTCCTCGACTGATACGATGACGCCCAACATAGGATCATCTGCAACGACCGCTATTTCAACTCCCATCGTCATCATGTCTTCATCAGCAGCAACACTAGTGGTTTCCCTGGAAACTTTTCCACCACTGTCTTCTCAAGCCATGATATTCACCATCGGGCGGTCATCGAGAGGAAATGCGTCTCCGACATACATCCCACCGATGACTTTCACCGCACCGGCAATACAGAGATCAACGGTGTCAATCGCTGCGTCATCCCCTCCAGCACCACCAGCACCGGCCCAAAGCGCCGACGACAATTCCCTGGGAAACAAAGTCGAATCACTCACCGCAGAGTTGTCATCTTGGAAGACAATGATGACCGAGCTACTCCGACGATAGATTGCAACCGTAACTGCTCCTAGTGTCATCCAAAACCCCCATCTTCCGCCTATCATGCTTGGATCTACCACATCTACAATGCCACCTTACTACCCACATTTTCAACCAAGTCTAAACGCTTCATCAAGCCTTCCATCCCCCATAGCCATGCCATCTCCGGATCCGCTATCTCTGCAAGTATAACACCCTTCTATAACCCATATATGCGTGGACCGCCTTTTTCGTCAACCACAACACCACCATACCTTCCACCATGCTACCATCAACCATCCATACCAGGGCGAACTCCCTATCAATCAGCACCACTTGGGCCATCACCTTATTTTCCTGTCACCCCTACAACGGCCGGCTTCGGGATCCCATACCGATCACAACGCCCTCGGCAGCACATGCGGGATCGGCCGTGCCAAACCTAAGAAACTGTAACGCGGCTATCGTGAATGAACTATTTGGCGAACAGCAGCAGGCCGACGCCTTCGAGACAAGACTCGAAGCTAAGATTGCCTCTATGCAAGAAGAAGAGGCGCATCGTATGGCAAGGATGAAAGAGCGCCTTAACGCCATTCAGGGACAACGAGGTCACAACTGGGAGTATTCCAACTACCATGTCCCACAAATTCAAGTCCCACCGAAGTTTAAAATGCTTGAATTTGAGAAGTTCCGTGGAAATGGTTGCCTAGAATTACATCAAAAGCACTTCTGCCACAAGTTGGCTGTGTACCCGATGGATGATAAGTTTCACATCGCCATGTTCCAAGAGAGCTTAGAGGAGTC
The DNA here is from genome assembly GCA_029817735.1 of Melastoma sanguineum. Taxonomy (NCBI): domain Eukaryota; kingdom Viridiplantae; phylum Streptophyta; class Magnoliopsida; order Myrtales; family Melastomataceae; genus Melastoma; species Melastoma sanguineum. Next base: position 189,819 of record JARUPW010000015.1, on the reverse strand, counting down.
GGCGCTGCACTGGTATTACACCAGGAATTTGAGCCAGTACGCAACATTCAGGTAGTTGGCCTTTGACTTTCTCAATTACTACAGTTTCAATGTAGAAATGGCACCTAAGATATCAGACTTGCGGAAACTGAAAAGGTACCGCTCCGAGGACATCAAACAATTTGCTTATCGGTTCAGGGAGATTGTTTCACAGATTAACCCAGCTTTGAAAGAAAAGGAGCTGATAGATGGGTTCTTCCAACTTCTCCCACGTGAGTACTTACCTTACATGATTGGTCAGACCATCACAACCTTTGCCTAAGCAGTCATCCGTGCCGATAAACTCGATTGGGTGAACCGAGAAGGACTGCTTCTCTCCCCTTCAGTAAAGTCAGCCGTCAAACCAAAGCCCAAGGAGCTCGTCGCAGCTGCAGAGGATAATAAGGCAGTGGCACCGCCGACTTCATATGCATCAAGGTCATACGCCGCAGTTACCATTAGACCTCCTATGCCTGTGGCGGCTAATCCTAGACCGCCAGCTCCTGTGATGATGCACCAGCAGCCAAGGCCTGCACGACAAGAGCGTCCCCAACGCAGATTGGGGGACCTGGTTCCGACTCCCGATCCATTAGTGTCATGTTCACCTGACTGAGTGACATGGGCTTCATCTCAACCGTTGACCCCAAACCAACCAACCCTTCCTCTTTTGGCTACAACCCCAAGGCGAGTTGTCAATATCACTCTAGAGGATTGGGGCACGACACTAAGGATTGCATCACACTCAAATTTAAAATTCAGAACTTGTTGGACGACGGCATCATTACGTTCGCAACACCGGTTACCACTCCAAATGTCATGAACAACCCATTGCCCGAGCACGTCAATTACGTCGGGGCAAACCCCTTCGCGCCGCTGACTGATAATGAAGAAGAGGTGCTTGTACACGTGTCGGGGCAAGAGACCACTGAACATGCCAATGTAACTGAGGTCAATAGAGGACGAGGTTGGAGACGCCGACCTCTCATGCGCACTCTCTATATACCACTGGCTATACCCCTGAACCTCTCATGCGCACTCTCTATATACCACTCTCTATGTCTGATGTTGAGAAGGTAGATGATATGGAGGATAAGACTCACGAGTCTGAACGAGAAGAGTATATCAACATCATCGAGTCCAACCGTGATCGTGGTCGAGGCCGAGGCCGAGGATGTGGACGTGGGCGTGAGTCCTACGGAGGAGATACACATCCTCTACAGATGCATGTCGTTATACCGGACATTTTCCTCCAAGTACTCCCTCGAGCACCATATGTATACATCCCATTGGGTCCAGTGCAACCAGAGATGCCGCCTCAAGCACCTACATTGATACAGATGGAACCAAGGAGTCTAATTGTCATTGGTTCAAGTGACGTGACACCCAGCCTTGAACTCGAGCTCATCACCCGTTCAGGAAGAGTGGTACCGGCTCTAGAGCCCCAACTGCAGCCTGAGTCTTCAAAGCCAAAGGTGCCGTCGAATGAACAAATTCGCAAAGTGATCTACTCAGTGAAAGAAAGCGACTACAACATTGTGGAGCAGCTGAGGAAGCAACCCGCCCATATCTCTCTCGTCGACTTGATCCATTCTTCCGATAAACACAGGGAGATGTTGGAGAAATTTTTTGCCGAAGTACACGTACCGGAAGAGATTGAGATCAACGCGCTGGACTCTTATATGAACGGCATGCTGGCAAACAATGCCATCACCTTCTCGGAAGATGACCTCCCGGAAGGAGGACGGGACCACAAGAGCGCTTTGTTCATCACGCTCAAATGTCGCGATACTATTGTTTCCAAGGTGCTCAACGACGGAGGGTCCGAAGTCAACATCATCCACTCGATGTGGCGCATAAGCTCGATATCAACATGGAGAAACTCCCACCTTCCAGCCTGACCATTCAAGCTTTTGAAGGCGCAAAATGTTAGGCCCACGGCGAGGTGACCATAGAGATAAAAGTGGGGCCCACTCTCTTCGCCTTTGTATTCCAAATACTTGAGACTGCCGGATCTTTCAACATGCGGCTAGGACGTCCGTGGATCCATCAAGCTAGGGCAATCCCTTCGACTCGACATCAGATGGTTGGTTTTCCTTCAGATGGCAAGCTAATCACAGTTAAAGGGGAGTATACCATGGAATTATGCCATAAAATTGACATGCCGTACGTCGGAGAACCAATTGGCGAACCATCGACAACTCAAGCGTTCGGGATGGTAAACATGGTTAGGAGGGACTTCAGGTCAGATTCCCTAATGGGCCGGGGCAGCCGCAGCGATGCTCGACAGTTCATCAAATTCGGATACCAGCCTGGTCAAGGACTCGGAGCTCAAGGGCAAGGCATCCGACATCCGATCAACATATCTACCCAGTTGGGGACACGCGCTCTCGGATCCAAGGGCAATGAACCACAGAGGCCTAAACCAACAATCCAGGACATGCACGCTGGCGACAAGTCAGCCATCCCTTTTGTTCATTTATCAGCAACGACAATGGAAGGTGAGGTCCTCTTCGAGCAGATGGAGGGAATGAAGATTGAGGCACAAGAGCCTGAAGAAGAAATCACCATGATGGAAGTGTCGAACCCAATTGAGTCATACATGTCGCTCGAAGGGTGAACCTTTCCAACTTTACTTTTGCACTAAGAATAATTGAGTCTAGAATAAATTGCCCTGCTACATTCTGGTCGCAGACTAGCAAGGTCGTCCATATGTAACGCGACCCTAGTTAGTGTCTGTGGGATCGGGACGCTGATGATAAAAGGGCGAATATAAAGAAACGAAGAGGGCCCCGCTGAGGCTTGATCCCACAACGTTTTATTTTTATTCTAAAACGCTTGACTTATCATAGTTGTCACGTAGTATAATACCTCAAATCTCAAGTAATTCAGCTACAACTATGACATTGACTTAGTTTCTTTCATGAAGGAATGGCGCTTCAGACAACCCTGAAAACAATCCCGAACAAGATGAGGTGATTGTAGATAACCCGAAGTCCCTCGATGGATACCATGGTCTTGAGCTATGTCTCCAACGACATGAAGAACCAAAGGAGATAACATTGCAAGAACCCAAATCAATCAACATTGGAACCAACGATGAGCCCAAAGAGCTACACATCGAGGCAGATCTCCATATAGATGAGGGCGAGAGTATCGTCAACCTACTCAGGGAATTTTCATATATCTTCGCTTGGACGTATGCGGATATACCAGGACCGGAGATAGTGGAGCACAAAATCCCCACTGATCCATTAATCCGTCCCACTAAGCAGAAACAACATCGGTACAAGCCCGAGCTAGCTCTTGCGATCAAGGAAGAGGTCGACAAACTCCTCAAGGTCAACTTCATCGAGGTAGCCAAGTACCCACAATGGGTCACTAGCATCGTCCCCGTCATCAAGAAAAATGGGAAGGTCCAAGTATGCGTCGATTACCGCGACCGTAACAAAGCGGGTCCCAAAGACGACTTCCCTCCACCGCACATCGACTTGTTAGTAGACAATACCGCTGGTTTTAACAGGTTTTCTTTCATGGATGGATTTTTCGGGTATAACCAAATACGTATGTCTGAAGAAGATAACGAGAAAACAACTTTCACAACACCCTGGGGCACATTCTGTTATCGGGTCATGCCTTTCGGACACAAGAATGTTGGGGCCACTTATCAATGCACAATGGTGGTCTTGTTCCATGACATGATGCACCGAGAAATCAAAGTCTACGTCGACGATATGATCGCAAAATCTAGAGCAGAAGAATACCACACTATTATTCTCCGTAAGCTATTTGAACGGTCAACTTCTTCGTCTCAATCCAGTCAAATGTGTCTTCGGGGTAACATCAGGCAAACTTCTAGGGTTCGTTGTCAGCAGCAAAGGCATCGAAATCGACCCCGACAAAATCAAGGCAATTCGTGATCACCTAGCACTAAAGTCAGTTAAGGAGATTCGGGGTTTCATAAGTCGCGTCAACAACATTGAAAGGTTCATCTCTAACTTGGCAGATACGTGCAAACCCCTGTTCAAGAAACTAAGGAAAGATGTCAAATTTGATTGGGACGACGACTGCAACACCGCATTCGAGCAGATAATAGCCTACATAACAGAACCACCCATCCTCATCCGCCAAAGCCGGGGCACCCTCTCACGCACTACCTCACAGTTCGAGAAGAGTCATTTGGAGTCGTGCTTGCCAAGCAGCTGCCAGACACCAAGGAACACGCAGTGTATTACTTAAGCCAAAAATTCACGGATTGCGAATCTCGGTACACCGTGTCAGAACGTACCTGTTGTGCACTCGTTTGGGTGCTACACCGACTCCGACTATACACTCTCCAGTATGAGATTGTACTAGTATCCGAAAATGATCCCCTCAAGTATTTCTTCGACAAACCAACATTGATAGGAAGAGTCTCCAAGTAGCAGTTACAGCTAGCTAAATTCGACATTAGATTCCACTCAACTAAGTCAATCAAATGTAGAACAATCGCTGATCACATTGCGGAATATCTAGGGACAGACAATTCGCCTTTGGAAATCAAATTACCAGACGAAAACATCTTCCTCATCGAGTCATAGCAGAGGTGGACAATGTATTTTGACGGGGCAGTCAACTCTTCCGATTCAGGTATTGAAGCGGTGGTGATATCCCCAGACGGACAATACTATCCAACAGCTGCTAAAGTAATTTCTCCTACACAAATAACATTGCCGAATACGAAGCATGCTTCCTTGGCCTATTATGTGTACTCGATATGCGAGTCCCATTTCTTGACGTTCACGAAGATTCAACACTCATCATCTCCCAAACAAATGGGGCATGGCGCACACGGCACCCAAAGCTTATCCTATATCAGGACTACCTATAAACACTAGTCCGCCAATTCGTTGATATTGAGTTCAATTACCTCCCACGGGCAGATAATCGTTTCTCCGACGCTCTTACTATTCGTGCATTAATGATTTCATTAGCAGGAGAAATGGACAAAGAGCCTATTTGTATCGACATCGCTAAAGACCCAAGTTGCATGCATGTCGAGCCCTGCCAATATGAGGACTCACCACCGTGGTTTGCAGACATCAAAGCTTACCTAGAGTTTTCCCCAAGGCAACACAGGAAAGGAACGCAAATTCATCCGAAGGATTGTAAGGAGCTACATCCTTAATAGCGACGTGCTCTACAAGAAGTCCTTCACGACAGCCCTCATGCGGTGCGTCACCGAACAGGAAGCCCAGGCCATCATCTTCGAAGTCCATGAAGGCACTTGTGGACCACACATGAACAGTTATGCTCTCTCTTAGAACATCATGTGTTAGGGATACTATTGGCTCACAATTGAGGCCGACTGCATCAAATACGTCCAAACCTGCCACAAATGTCAGATCTACAGCAACAAGGTGCACGTCCCTCCAACAAGGCTTTACCCACGGTTTGAACCATGGCCATTCTCATTGTGCGGCATCGACGTCATCGGACCAATTAATCCCAAGGCATCAAACGGACATCGGTTCATACTAGTTGCCATTGACTACTTTACTAAATGGATCGAAGCACAATCATTCAAGGAAGTCACCGCGAATAACGTCATACGTTTCATGCAGGAAACATCATCGCCAGATACGGAGTTCCAAAGCTGCTCATCACTGACGACGGCACAAACTTCAACTGCAAACAAATGGATACTCTATGCACTAAATTTCGAATCAAACACCTGAACTCTTCACCATATCGTTCACAAATGAACGGCGCAGTCGAAGCTGCCAACAGAAACATGAAAATGATTCTTCAGAAGACAGCAATCACATATCGAGATTCGCACGATAAGCTTTCTTTCGCATTACTCACTTACCGGACGACGATGCACACTTCGACTGGGGCAACTCCCTTCGAACTCGTCTATGGCACTCAAGCAGTCATTCCAGCAGAGGTCAAGCTACCTACTCTCTGGATCTCGTCCCAACGCAACATGACCGAAGAAGAGAAGGCCAATTACCAACTCGCCCACCTCGACTTCATCGATGAGAAACGACTTGCCGCAATCGACCACATGCAATGTTATCAACAACGCATGTCCAGGGCATTCAACAAAAAGGTCAAAGAGGTCAAGTACAAACCAGGAGGCCTCGTCCTCAAACGGATCCTTCCAAACGTCAAAGATCCTAGGGGAAAATTTGCTCCAAACTACGAGGGACCATTCGTCGTCAAACATGCTTTTTCGGGAGGAGCGACCATCCTAATAAAGATGGATGGAGAAGAACTGTCACAACCAATCAATGCGGACGCTCTCCGACGTTACTACACTTAAATGGTGTCAGTGTTTCGAATTAGTAGTATTCATGAAAAAGGGAGAATCTTACAATTACTACTCTCTTCATCAAATTAAACGAGATTGCATGAGCTTATTTTGTTACGTCCTTTGTCTCGTGGGCAGGTACACGAGCTCCTCACACGAATGGTACAAAAATCCTGTGATGAAGGTGAGGGTGGCCGGGTAGTAAAGCATCAAGGCAAAGGCTTGTAGCAGTTTCGTCAATCCTTTGATTCCTTCCGACAAAGACGCAATGATGAAACCATACAAAAGGGGAGTATCAAAACTCTACTTCACCCTTTTTATTAATGAAGTTACATGAACTTACTTGTTTCTCGCTATCTATTTGATAGGTACATGAGCTTCCTTACAAAATAGACATCTGTCAGGAGTAATCTTCGTTAATCTTTCGATTCCATCGGACAAAGATGCAATGACAAAAAAAAGGAAGTATTAAAGCTATATTTCATCTTTCATATAAACGGAGTTACATGAGCAAACTTCATTCTTATTTTAAAGACAAGTTACATGAGCATCCTACATTACAGACAAAGGCGCGGGCGGTCGGGTGGAAAATTTCGAACCAAAGCATCGAAATTACCTTTGTTGTCTCCAAAGATGACCATACCAAAAGGGAGTATCATCTACACTGCTCTCTAACAAAACTTCCAATCATTCCTCAAATGGAGTCATATCTCAATTTCCCCTGGAGTCATGCCTCAATTTCCCAACACTGGAGTCTATTACACCGCATATAAGCATATACTTAGATGGACATATTCATCTCATTTCCCGAGCAGATACTTTATCATTATCTCCCCAAGTGAGAGTCGAAGTACATGAGCTAACTCCATTTTCGTACGTTGTCAACTGTGTAGGCACATGGACATCTGTACGGTATGGCACAAACTCCAAGGCAACGGTGTGGGTGGTCGGGTGGAAGCCGTACAATCTCAAAGAATATGACTGAGACATGAAAGCGCAAACGCTTTCCCTACGAAGCTTGCACCTGAGTATGACATCTCCAAAGAGGTTGGCGTACCTGCACCTATTCATTTCTTAAGCGTTTGTGTGCCTATTCCCATTCCTAAACAACTACCCCAGAGTGTTGAGTGCAAACACTATGAGGGTTCACATGTAAACGTTCGGGCGGACAACGAATCATTTGAATAAAGATGCTCAACCCGGGATGAGATCGAGCATTTCTTCTCTACCCCAAGCACAAAAATTTACCATTCCTAACCCCATTCGAGGCAAATTTGAAGTTTTCTGTATACACTACGCCTTTCAAGTCTAAGGACCGCTTCACATTGAGGCAAATGGAGATCCTGTAGTAAGAAACCAGAAGCAATGGACCACAGAGGCGACACTTCCTAAAGGTCCAAGTGAAGAAGCACCATCAACAGACATGCAAAGTTGAGATGTTTCCAAAGACAATCGTCCTCATCAACACTATGAAAAACCCCAAGGAGCCAAAAACATCCCCAACAGAGAAAATGGGCAAGACCGGGAAATGTTCCCAAAAAAAAAAAAACGTAGTGATCAAACTCTTCAAAAGCAAAGCACAACAAACGAAATAGCAAATTAAGGCATCAGGGCCGACATGAACGGTCGCAAAAGCAAATGTGCTATCTCCTGGAAAAACCGAGGAGACGACATTCCCCAAAACATATTTCCAAGTTCTAGTAAATCAATCATATCCCAAACGGCACATCTCAACGAACCTGCTGTCAGGTAGATGGAGAATTTGTTTGGACGGTGGAACTTCTATGGTACAACAGCTTCTGATGAGGTCCTTAGACTCATTCTTTCAAAATGATAAATTCAGCCTCTACTTAAAAAGGTCTTACGCCAAACCCGCATTACAACCTAGACAAAGACTCCTTCAACCGTTATGTGAGTTACTAAGTCAAAGGAATTATGAGATTCACCCGAGATAGGTTTCGAAAATAAGAGTGAATCGAGGGGGGGGAAGACAGAAGCCCATCTTCAACCCCGCTCATAGGCATAAACTTCGTCATCACATGACATATGTTTCGTAATAAAACATGTCTGATCCTCATATTTTACGGTGCCTTATTTATTACTAATCTTGTTCTTGACGAGATCCCAAGGTACAAGTTAATCAAGAACATCATGATTCCACGATTTGAGGTATTAATGAAGTCTTTGCGAGAAAATCTTCTCAAAGATTTTCTCCAAAAAAGGGGCAACTATAATCCTTCAAATTTGGTCAAAATAATAATAATAATATTGCGATTTAATTTCTTTAATTCAATCCTTTGCATAATCATTGTTAGCTGATTTCCTTTTTGAACATGGCTTATCATATTCCTCATCAGACAATCTTACAATTAAAAAAAAATCAATCACATTCCCTGAATTTCCTAATCAGATATCCATTCACCCAAGGAAGGCAACCGCATATTTTTGGGATGAATTGGGGAAATCGTGATCATCAATCTTTTGTCCCTCACCAAAAAAAAAATCAATTATATAGGGATATCACGTACACACCAGAGATAGACGGTCCCACTTTCAGAGAGATACACTCCCACTTTCAAATAGTCTCCACCCTTCAGAGATTCTACAGCACTCCAAACGTTCGTTTCCCCTACATCCAGCGACCCCAGCGTAGGTCTGGCCACATCCACGGAGAACCCCATGTCACCAACTCAAACCCAGTCTCCCCAGGAGATTCCGGCATCAACAATGGAATGAGCCTCCATTACCGACGCCAGCCGAAAACATCACCTTCATCGGCAGATGATCCTAACCTCCGGCTGCGATGTCCTTTTGACTTCGAACATACACGATAACTCGGTCTCAACTCTCCATGGTCACACATAAGCGTCACGGGGAGATTTCTTTTGTTCTAATATTTTACTTACATGTATAAAATGTAGGAACATGACTCCTTACCAGGACATTCACGAAGGAACTATCAATATCTCCACCTTTGGCCATCCTTCTCGGACATTCCTCAAACCAAAGGGCGTTCCCCCTTTTTAGCCCCGATCTTTCAGCGGCGACATCTTTAAAACCGGTGGACGACAACCCCTCTCTCCGCCCCGACACGCCTGGAAGGGTAACGATCCTTCTATCATTTTTCTTATTATTTTATTATTATTATTTTATTTAATTTTTAAAAATTGATTTAGTGTTAAAATCTATGAATATTTTTTTCATTTGATCGTCACAATTTTGACACTAATAAGGTTAATGGTTTTGTTTTTACCCAATAATTGTTTCAAAAGTTTTATTTATATTGAAATATTCATTTATTGGATAAAGAACATTAATGTTACGATTCTTATTTTAGCAAAGTCCCTTCACGCATCAAGTCACACGTTTTTTTAACCAATAATTATTTTTTAAAATTGTTAATTAAGCTATTTTTTTATAATTAATTAATTTACCTTTTTTTAAAACACGTCACCTTTTTTTTACAACAATTATTTTTTAATTATTTTTTTAATTTTCAATTAAACCATTTTTTACTAACAATTAATTTACTTTAAAAAAACAAAAAAGCGATAGAAAAACAAAATTATCAAGCACTACATGTAATTGATGACGGATTAAATTATTACTATTATTCGAATTTTCTAACCACTTTTTTTTGTATAAAAAAAATTTAAACGAAAACTCCGTGGTAATCGTCGAGGTGATCTCAAAGACTGCACCCGTGGTGGAAGCACATCACTAAAGCAGCCCCAACTGACGAATTCAACGCCAATACAAGCCCAAGGTCACCATCCTTCCCCGCCCCCTTTGATCTAAATAATAATTTGTACTTGCCAGCATGCATTAGGCCCATAGCTTTAGGGTCGCATGTTGTAAGCTACCAACAAACATGAGTTCGGGTCCAAAGCTCGTAAAACATTTACACGAATCCAACGCCCGTTAAATAAAAGAAAATCTTTTGGAGCAAACACCACTTTTTCGCTTGCTTACATGTAAGAGTTAGTAATTAGGAATCCCCGAACCAACTGTTTTTTCGACTTAAACAACTTTTAAAATAAGTCCATTGCGACTCTGTAATAGTTTACCTAGGTTAAACAACACCTTTTTATGGAGCCATTTTGGATGAGGAACTGACGATACGAGCTGCTCCCGATTTTTCCTGGAAGTTACTCCTTCGGATCATGCTCCGCCTTTCGCCCGCCGCCTCTTAGGAAACCAGATACGGTCGACGAGGGCCCGAGCAGGCCCAGTTAGGAACCCAGGGAGGGATTACCTAATTCCCTTCCGCAGCGTCCGACGCCTGAGTCGTGATGCCGACCGGTTGGGCCTTGGGGAGCGGGCCCGGATTCTCGGGTCGTTCGAACCGCCACGTACGTGCTTGGCCGAAAAGCGCACGTACACTATATGTCTACAGTGTAATTCGTCTGGGACAACCACTCTTAGTCCACACCTATTAGATATTAAGGATATAAATTCTCTTCAACACTAACTGATAAGATGTGTCTTCAAACATGGTAAAAACATGAACAGTTTTTCTCGTCCCCAATTGCAAGAGCAAGTAGTGAAATATGATTACTTTCATTTATATCACAAGCGATAAGAAGTTTGTACTAGTGCTTTCCCTGTTAGAAATGCATTATTGACAGAATTATATGTCAATAATGTTGGAACACAAAAAATCATGATCCAAACACCTAAGGAAGCTTCTCGAACCGAGCATGATTTTCAAGTAAACACATATTGTCAAATAGCCATTCAACATGTTCATGGACTTGCAATGTAAATGGAATTTAATTCCAAGGAATGATATTATAAGGCTCATTCCAGTCTCCATACGCAAGCACTGAAGTCTATCTTATAGCTTCTCAGATTCTTTGTTGTGAAACGTCATTATAAAACTTATAATGAATTATTCATAATCATAGATTGAATGAATGATACTTTCACATCTAGAGCAAAATGAACTACTATAACTTAATCAAATTTTCATCTTCAAAATTAATGTACGCATCATCTCCATATTGCATATAATATGGGAAGGGTTTTTCTACAGTTATACTAGGTCAATACTCATCACAATTTGGTTGATCTGGATTTCGTCCCTTCCATAATCCAATTCATCATTAGATTCGTTATTACAAAAGTTCATCATCATATTTAGATTTGTTGCTTTCAATCGTTATTTCGATCCAAACATCGTCATGAAATGATGGCGCATCACGATTCTCTATGATAATCTTAAAGCCCTTAGAGTAAATTTAATTGAAACTTCCTTTAAGGAAATAACTTGAACAAGCTCCTCCCAACAACCTCATTAAAATTTGTTCTTTTTTGTCGCTACAACTTAGACCGATTTCAATTATATCACATGCATCAATATCGATTTTAGTCAACACTTCAATAAATTAAATCCTTCCATACAGCCGATACAATCACAATGAAAAAATCTCCAAAGAATATTAATTCATTGTCAATTATCTCAATCAATCATTCATAATTAACATACATATGGTTTGATAGTAGTATTAGTATCTTTATTATAATAGGCTTCATTATTATTATATAGTACACTATCTTCAATAAATTATAGAAACTTAATCCAGCTCCTCGTAATTCTGAAACTATTTCATAAAAGGAATTGAATTTAACTAGACTGTTATGATTAATTGGTTATAAATGACGTATGAATAAAGAAAAATATATAAAATAGTGATAAAGTATACATTTATGACTTTAACTATAAGTAAATATTTTTAGCTTGGATTGTACCATAAATTTACAATTCAATTAAAGGTCATAAAGTGACGACCAACCATGGCGTGTTTCGCCCGAATACTTTTTCGAATTATTTTTCCAGCCCTTCTTTGCTCGATTACTTTTCTCTTCTTCTTTTTTAGAGACTAATGTTTATTACAAACACAAAACACACACTCATATTGAATTGAAGATTTATTATTATACGACTGTCACAAAATTTTTCATGTTTTAAAAGAGGAGAAAAGAATGGAGAAAACGAGGAGGAAATTCGTCATGAAACAGTCTCATTGTTCATCTAATGGGAGAGTACCAAAGATGAAAAAGAGATGGTATGGGTGTTGGCCACATATGAAGCGCTGGATCGCTACACCTAAGTCATTAGACTCTGAGGATTGCATTCCTGATGAGGACTTTGAAGACGACCTTGGTGTAGAGCTCCGAAGAATACTTTACCTTGCGCTTTCTAACCAGGCAGAGCCACGCCGGGTTGAGGGATTTCGAGGCTGCTCTAGAGGACTATTGCAGGACGTTGGGGATTGACAAATTTCATTTCAAGACCTTGATGTTGTTGATCAAAAAAATCGAACACGTCAGATGTGGTTGGTTGGCAAACACGAACTAAGTGTTTGTTTGTCAAATATTTGAGGTGTCTGGTTGATAGACACATGGATAAAGGAAGCCGAGAAGTGCAATGTGACGAGGGATTTAGGGTTGCGGACATAAGCTCTATGGGGGAATTAAGGTGAGCAACGGCTGGTGATCCCTAATAGACATGAGGGTAATTTGGAATACAGATTGTGAGGGAAAGGAAGAATGGGAGAAGACGTCGAACAATACCACAACCCATCCCTATTTATACTACTAGAGAAGGTGTTCGCTCCGGAAGTGATTGCTGGATAAGCCAGATCCAAACACATCGAAAATCCTTGACATTATGAGCAACTGGTACTCGGAGGTTCGTTGAAATGTGTTGTTTTCGTATGAATGAAGAATGAGAGGAGAAGACACTGGACAAACACCCTTAAGCAGAAGCACTTACGGATATCATCCACGATGCCTTCGAGGAAACGAGATCGTAAGAGCACAAGATTGCAAGGACGTCGAAATGCTTAAACGTCTGAATGCTTCAGGATAAAAAGAGTATATATCTGTTTGTAGAGAGGTGTATGTATAATGCCTAAGAGCTACTATTTATACTAGGTTGACCTAAGTATACATAAAAATGAAATATTGTACATATATTATGTGTCTTTGTTACCAGTCTTCATGGAATATCTCATTTCCATTTGAACTTGCAAAAATTTCATTCCATGTCTTGAGATCGTCCGAAATCTTCCCATGATAGCCACTGATTGAACGGCCCACTAGCCTTCGGTGCAGAGTTTCTCATTTGTCCAGTTGAATATCACTTGATCACCTTGACCTTCGTCGCTTGGTAAACCCGTCGCTTAGAAACTGCTTCGCCCGCAAGCCTTCGCCTGGTGTGTTTTTACAGATACCTCGTTATTGGGCTTCATTTACTTTGGGCCTACTAGACCGTTGATCCACAGATGGTACCAAGATTTGTGGCCCAGAATTTCGGTTGTTAAATAAAGCATATTGGCATTTCAAACCCAATGTCTTTCCGCCGAAATAGTGAACAGTAAATACCTCCTTTGGAAAAATAAACTTGGAACATCTTTCTTCGGAATATTTATCGTAATAAAATCATATTTTTCTTCCAATCTTTTGGATGATTATACGTGGTGGGAGAACTCTGTTGTAACTGTAAAAGATGAAGTCAATTAAAGTTTCTTTCCTTCTAAAGATAACAAGTGTAAAGTTACGTGTGATGTGAAAGCCTACAAATTACAAACTGGAAAAGTGATGGGACAACCATTCATAGGCCTGCCTTCTAATGCAAGTACCCCCCATAGTAACTTCTTTCAATAAAAATTGGTTTCAGTAAAATAACAATTCGTGCATAAATGAAATGGTTAAGAAAAACGCAGCGGTTTTAATAACTTAAATTACGCCGAGCATCAACATGGCGGAGGCCCATTCGTCGTAAACATTAGCTTGTAATCGACACCTCGATATTTACGTGACCCACCTCCTGCTGCTTGGCTTCCTACGAAACAAGGGGGAGGTTAAATAGACATGTATACGGAAAAGTTAACGAAGGTAGTCCCTTGCTTCTGCAAACATCAACACTGCCACTTTGGGTCGACGATGAGATGTCCGAACAACAGTACTGCTTGGACTTTATTCGCAAGTTGTAATGAAAATGTAGCCGTGGTGAGTGAGTCGAATACCAAATGCATAGCGTCAATCAAACGGACCTCTGAAGAAACCTGTAAAACCCCTTGCGCTTCCATGTCTATCAAAGTCTCCGCCCGGTACGTAGATATATGCAGCGACATTCTCGTAAGGACGGAGATTAAAATTTTCAGGCATATTGGAGAAAGCACTCCGAGGCATTGCGTATTTTGGACTACGGACTAACTGATGAGGAAATGGCGTGATATAAAGCATGAACAGAATGTGCGACTACCGTTTCACCATCCCAGCAGGTTGGAATTCGGAAGAAACACCCTTACGCTTCACCATGAACCACAAATTTAATGCTTTGCTTAAAAGCATTGCGTCTTTCGGACTGCGGACTAACTGAGGAGGAAGGAGCGGGATATAAAGCATGAACGGAATGTGCGACTGCGGCTTCACAATGCCAGGGAGTGGGAATTCGGAACAAACTTGTAAAACCGACGCCCAATGAACCGTAAATTGAATGTTATGCTTAAAAGCCGAGCCGTTTAAGTATTATACGTGCGTTGTGGCTACATGTAAGAACAGTGAAAAGACTTGCATAAATATAAAATGCATTTGTATTAACAATGGCACGACACATTTGAATAGTAGAGGCACATAACTTAACAGTGAAACGGCATACATGGAATATGAAACCATAAATATTAACAGCGGAAAGACATGTACAAATAACGGAAGCACAAGTGCAAACAGTGAACGCATAAGAAGGGAAGAGAGTGCACATGCCTGAACAGTAAAATGACATGTACAAAACAATGCGCACATGTATGAACAAATCGCCGACATGTCTTAACAGTTGACAAATGTTGGCGGCAACATGTCGGGATTCACATGAGTCCTGTGTCCGGGATTTTAGCCTCGACCTTGAGGACCGTTTATTACTAGTAACATCAATGTCAGGACCATCATCATGATCGTTTAGATAACGGTGGAAAGAGGGATCACGAAGTGCGATGAGGTAGATGAAAATCAACTGTGAGATTCATTGATAATGTTGTGCAGTCCCCCCATAATGTGTGATGAGTGAAGGCATCGTTTTGGCAAGCATACCCTGAAACCTAAAAAAGAGAGGTTATGCAAGAGGTGGAGGGAAGGATGATCCCAACGAGAGGGGCCATAGCAGGGAGTGTGGTCGAAGCTATGAAAAATGTGTGTCGTAACTATGGCGAAGAAGGTGTGTTGGAGATGTATAGAGTGTTGAAGTAGGGGGAGGGATTTATGGGAAGTTGTTGAATAAGCAACCGTAAGAATCTATCGAATCTAAAATCAATCAAGTCAAACAACTAATAACTTATCGATTACGCGAATTTACAGTCATTGAGAAGATTAAGGAAAAAGAAAACATACAGGTGTACGTCATCCTACAAACCAGTTTAGGACGATGTTTAAAACCTTGATGACGAGGTCTTCTTTCCCTTTCCTTCTCGTACATCTGCTTTCGATGGCTGAGGCAAAAATAAACTCACGAACTGAAAGCACCCCACATTCTTATAGGAACCTAATATTTGATTTCCCCTTATGAAAAGTTAGTTTTGCCCCATACAGGGAAAGGGACTTAGTAGCTAATTTTCGGGACATAATTTGGTATCAAATTTATTCAGTGGTTCAACTATTTAGACATTATCAAGATGGCCGATTTATTGAGTGGTTTAACTAGTTAGATATTATCAATATGACAGGGTTGGTTTAAATAGCTAACTTTGATGACGTAATTTCGCGATCAAGGACCGTGATACTGTTGAATTTATTGAGTGATTCGACAAGATAGATACTATCAAGATGACCGAGTTGATTTAAGTAGCTTATTTTTACAACATAACTCCACGGTTGAGGACCGCAATACAGCCGGATTTTTTCAAGTGGTTCAACTAGTTGGTCCATGGGATTCGAACCCATGCCTTCTGGAAGGTTGCATCCATCTGCTTGACCAATTTGACTACATTTATATTATTTGTATGCTGGAACTGCGACACTCAATAATTCGACAATGTCGAACGGCGATTTATTTATATTTTGAGTGTCGCTCTCACAATCTTAACATAAGAATGATATTTTAAGTATCTTTTAAAATAAAATCGTATTTTATGAATTTTTTCTAAAAGTAACCGTATTTAATAAAATCCTCGAAAACACGTGACCTTAATACATTATTTGTATTTTATTTCAGCAAGTAAAGAGATAGATATTGATATTATTTTTTATGCAGAAGGCTTGTTTTCTACACACTAGTAAGTCTTGGTCTCTGTTTGTTTTTGCGAATAAACGCGTTAGTCGTGGTTGACGGGGTGGTTTTGGTTTGTCATTTTCTAATGAGCGAGAAACGTGAAGTGATGTGGCTAAAATGACGGGATTGTCCATAATTGACTTTATATCTTTATATATTTCAATAAACGACGATGTTCGAACAGCACCCCAACATCAAGGAAGCAAAAAACTTCTCAAGTCACGAAAAATCATTGTTCGTAACGACAACTTTGCCCATTTTAGTTAAAGTTTTCGTCTCAACGACTTTTTTGTATGTTCGACTCCATCGTTTAAGACCGCAACTTAAAGGTAATATTTGAGTAATTTTGTAAACTCGTACATTGCAAATTTATTTACAAGCTAGCTGTAAATTGTTACAATCCTTCGAAGATGTTAAGGCACTAAAGCTCCACCAATACGAGAAGGGATTTCATCGACCTAGGAGCTCGCCTAGGTACTAATGAATAAAAGAATTTGTTATAACTGAAATGTCAAATAAAAATACATTTATAAACCAACATATCATCTCAAGTTCCACGTCCACGTTAGACAGCAACAAATTGAAGGGTTAGACATTACCATCAGTTAATTGGTAGAGGAAACAGGAAAGGCAATCACAGTCTTATCAATCCTTAACTTCACAGTTCACACACACAAATATAATTAACTAAACTTTACAGTGAACTTCACTGTCTTACCATCAGTAAACTTCACAGACACAGTTCACAATTCACACAAGCAATGACAAACAGTTCACAATTCACAGTTCACAGGTCAGGAACAACTCCCCCCCTGTCTCTTATACACATCTAGATGTGTATAAGAGACAGGTCTTACCATCAGTAAACTTCACAGACACAGTTCACAATTCACACAAGCAATGACAAACAGTTCACAATTCACAGTTCACAGGTCAGGAACATGTCTCTTATACACATCTAGATGTGTATAAGAGACAGATGACCTAAAACAGGCATAGAAGAAGATCGAGGTCAGGAACAACTCCCCCTCCCCGGTCACAAACACACTTTTCTGACACGGGCTAATCAAAATGGACATAGAAACCAATAGACAGTGGGGTGGGTAGAAGAAGAAGAAATATTAATTTGTTCACTTAGAGTGGGGGAAAGAGTATCGCCGGCGATTGGAGAGGAGGGAGGCCAAGGGAACGATACAGAAAAAGAAACGGACAGGTAAAGCGGGTTTCACTGTCGGCGAATGGGGCAAACGAGGGGGGGTTTATATCCCAAGCGGGCGCTGCTTAGGTGAGCGCCTTCTGCATTGTGCCCGCCCTAGCCCTAAAAAGGCAAGATGGATTATAATGAGTTGGGTAATAGTGAGGATTAAATAGGGATGAGTAATAAAGTTTAATGTGTAATCTTAAATTTAACAAACTGTATAATATATACTAATTTATAGTGGGTATAACTAGTTACAAACTATCAAGATGACCGAGTTAGTTTAAGTAACTAATTATCAAGATGGATGAATTAGTTTAAGTAGTTAATTTTGACGACATAATTTCACGGTTGAGGACCATGATACTATCGGATTATTGAGTGGTTCTGTTACACTAAGAGGGGGGGTGAATTAGTGTTAATCTCCAAATTCGGATTTTAACGCTTTTTCGTTTTACCCCGCAGCGGAATGAAGTTTCTGTAACACAGAACCTTAGATAGGTTTCTGTACAACAGAACGTTTGATTGTGTTCGCAAAATGTTTGATTGGACACAAAGCTTTTTATAGTGGTTCGGCAAATTGCCTACTCCACTCTTCACCCAAAATACTGGATGGTTTCCACTCAAATGTATCTCTGTACAAATTACACAAATGATTGCAACTGAAATCAGATCAAAAGGTTCTGTTCAATAGAGGCTTGAGTGGCAGAACACAGACCAGAAGGTTCTGTGCCGTAGAGGCTCGTTATGTAGCACAAACCCGAAGGTTCTGTACTATAGTAACTTAGGCTCAATACAGACCAGAAGGTTCTGTATCGTAGAAAGTTTGGCACAACACAGACCAGAGGGTTCTGTGTCGAAGAGACTTAGGCACAACACAGACCGAAGGTTCTGTGTCGAAGAAAGTTTGGCACAACACAGACCAGAGGGTTCTGTGTCGAAGAGACTTAGGCACAACACAGACCGAAGGTTCTGTGTCGAAGAAAGTTTGGCACAACACAGACCAGAGGGTTCTGTGTCGAAGAGACTTAGGCACAACACAGACCGAAGGTTCTGTGTCGAAGAAAGTTTGGCACAACACAGACCAGAGGGTTCTGTGTCGAAGAGACTTAGGCACAACACAGACCGAAGGTTCTGTGTCGAAGAAAGTTTGGCACAACACAGACCAGAGGGTTCTGTGTCGAAGAGACTTAGGCACAACACAGACCGAAGGTTCTGTATCGAAGAAAGTTTGGCACAACACAGACCAGAGGGTTCTGTGTCGAAGAGACTTAGGCACAACACAGACCGAAGGTTCTGTGTCGAAGAAAGTTTGGCACAACACAGACCAGAGGGTTCTGTGTCGAAGAGACTTAGGCACAACACAGACCGAAGGTTCTGTGTCGAAGAAAGTTAGGCACAACACAGACCAGAGGGTTCTGTGTCGAAGAGACTTAGGCACAACACAGACCGAAGGTTCTGTGTCGAAGAAAGTTAGGCACAACACAGACCAGAGGGTTCTGTGTCGAAGAGACTTAGGCACAACACAGACCGAAGGTTCTGTGTCGAAGAAGGTAAGGCACAATACTGACCAGAAGGTTCTGTGTCAGACGTGTTAACCTTCTATAGCACAGATCAAGAGATTCTGTACTGTAAACGTCAACCTTCTATAGAACAGATCCAAGGATTCTGTATCACAGAAGGTATAGCACAGACCGTAAGGTTCTGTACCAAGAATGTGTCAATCTTTAACAAACCAAAATGGTTCGTATTAGAAATGACTTGAGTTATGTACAGACCGTAAGGTTCTGCACTAAAGTAGATTCAGACCTTAAGGTTCTGCTCTACAGGAGGTTGTACAGATCCGAAGATTCTGCACTACAGGAGGTTGCACGCGTTAACGTGACTAACAAGGTAGCAAATGCGCAATCCCTCAAGGATAACGACTTCGTGGCGTACCCCACGCGAGCACGTAGCGAACCCTACGCAAGCGAACAGCGACCTCTGTTCAAGGATGGATTTTCCCTCCGGCGGCTCCACACGACCTGCACGATCTCCTCGAGATAGCGACTATGTGGCGTACCCCACACAAGCACGTAGCATACCCTACGCAAGCACGCAGCAGACCCTGCGCAAGCACGCGGCAAACCCCACGCAAGCAGACGGCAGCCTCCGTCCTAGGTTCCTGCACACAGAGCTCTACACAACAGAAGCTGGTTAGTCCCTCACCTTCTGTGCTCCCGAGGTTCAACCCTTCTCTCCGGCCCGCTGCACGTTGCCCACGTACACACGCTTCCAACAACGTCTCCTGCAGCTTCCAACCGAGTCCCTCGAGCCCCCGAGTCACTCTCCCAGAAGGCTTCACCAACGATGCAGCTTCCGCCGGCAGTGCTCCTCGTGTGACTAACTTCGAACGAACAAAAGAATGAAGAAACTAAAGCTCACGCTCTCTTTCAGAATGGAAGAAGGGAAAATGAATGTTTTCGTTGTTGTGTTTGCAATGGGAGAGGGCGTGGCTATTTATACACAAAATTCTAAGAAGAAAATGCAAGAAGGAAAATAATAAAAACGTAATCTGCAAAATAAGAAATAAGAATTAGTTTACAAAATAACAGAATGACATACACGTGCATTCATTTAGCAAGGAAGATAATCATATCAAAATAGAATAAGAATATGATAGTTTCCCTAAATGATGCAGCACAGAAGGTATCGCAGAAGGTTCTGATCGATAACCTTCTACTGATGGAAATAATCGATGATTTGTTTCCAAATGACTTGAAGTCAATTCCATCCTGATAAAAACACACGTGAGAGTGTATCTGGACAGGTGGTGGTGATTTGCAATCAAATAATGTTCGTATGTTGATCAAGTAAGCTTACAGAAGCCTGTAGACCAAATAATAGAACATTTCCATATATAGAAGATACATTTCCTTCTACAAGAAATATTACCTCCAATATGATTATTTGAAAATCAAATCATGGTAATCTGATTAGACGAATATCTTAATCAGATAATATATATTTCGTAATTAAATAATTGATAACTAATTATTTAATTACAACAATGATTCTTACAAAAAGATCCTTATTATGAGAAGCTTCTGTAGAATAGAATGTTCGACCTTCTGTAGTACAGAGGGTCCGGTTCATCATCAAAACCGTCCCAACAGGTTCAACTAGTTAGACACTGTCAAGATTATTGGGTTGGTTTAAGTAGCTAATTTTGGCGACGTAATTTCATGGTTGAGGACCGGAATAATACAGAATTTATTAAGTGGTTCAACAAGTTAGACACCAGCAAGATGGTCGAGTAGGTTTAAGTAACTAATTTTGACACTATCAAGATGGCCGAGTTGGTTTAAGTAGCTAATATTCGCGACATAATTTGGTATTTAAGGATCGCAATACCGTCGAATTTATTCAGTGGTTCAACTATTTAGACATTATCAAGATGGCCGAGTTATTTTAAGCAGCTAATTTTAGCGACATAAATTTACGGTTGAGGACAGCGATGTTGGCTGATTTATTGAGTGGTTCAACTAGTTAGACATTATCAATATGACTGAGTTGGTTTAAATAGCTAATTTTGACGACGTAGTTTCAAGGAATATAAATGTCAAATAATAACATGACAAAACTTAAACTTTTCCCAAACTATCTTACTGGAGATGTCTTTAGCTGGTACTTGATACTTCCTCCAAATTTCATCTCAAGTTGGGTTGAGACGCAGACTCGATTTCTAAAGGCCTTCGCTAAAATTGATTTAATAGCCTCTCTAGCAGAAGTGATGAGAATGAAACAATTGCCTAGCGAGAGTCCTTGAGCTTTTTTAATGAAGTTAAAGAAAATTTATTAAAAATGTAAGACTACTCTAGCTAAACGGGACCAACTCGAGTTAGCAATTTTGCTGATAACCGACGTTTTAACAATTTCGTAAATCTGGGTGGCTGGCAATACCAGAACGACCTGCCTCGTCGCATTTCTGCTTGAATGCTTTCCCGTGAAGAAGCTTACTTAAACAACTAGCGTAAACCTGGTGGAGTTCATTTTTGTTCACCGGATTTCACTCATTGCTTGACTAGCCATGGGAGGAGCAAGGCTGGGTGCGTTGCTCGTCCTCGCCTGCTTGCTCCTCCTTCAGCTGTTATTCACCCTCGGGTGTAGTTTTGATGTGCCACGAGGAGGAGCGGTCAGCTCTGTTGGGTTTCAAGGAGTCTTTCTTCAATTAGAGCCACTGCCTCTCCGATGACGACAGCCATCCCAGAAAGATGATGACGTAGAAGGATGAGGAGGGAGAGGCAGGGAACTGCTTGTAGATCCCCAAATTACGTTTGCCTCAGACAACGAGAACGGCAGGCATCTCGGACAATGACGTACTTTATTCCCCAAAGGGAGAATAACATCCAAACTTTCATTGGGGAACTTACTAATCCTCCCGTTCCAAGTTGGTTTGCTACAACAGCACAGGGTATGACTCCACACGAGGGAGAACAAAATTTGTGATTACACTCCCCAAGGCAGTGGTGGTGGACGAGAAATGAACCAATACATGAACAACTATTCAAAGCAACAAATCCTATGGACACGTAAAGACAAAAAATCAAGAAGAAAAAATGTCAGCCCACCCCACGGCGGATTGTGACGTTAACAGCTGTTCGACTCCCTTCCCCCAAAAGACTACAGTATAAAAGGTGTTCCAGACAAATCGGTCACATCTCCCAGTGGAACCTCCTCACAGACTTACGGTCGCAACCCACAGCTATAATAGCCTTCGGCTTTACCCATTTGAGTATTCTGTTGCTCTATCCCCTATGTCTGCCAATTGCTCAGAGACCATCTAGGACCAACGTTTACAGCGAAGCCGTCGACAGCAAGCAGAACACTCGAT
Source organism: Melastoma sanguineum (assembly GCA_029817735.1). Lineage (NCBI taxonomy): Eukaryota > Viridiplantae > Streptophyta > Magnoliopsida > Myrtales > Melastomataceae > Melastoma > Melastoma sanguineum. The sequence goes on along the minus strand of JARUPW010000015.1, from coordinate 167,168 downwards.
GCTCAGCCGAATCAACCTCACTGCGACAAGAAAAATGACGGGAGCCTCCACTCCCTAAAAAGGAAAATTCAGGAAAAGAAAATCCCGACAATCATGACAGAAATGATCTTCCTGGGATTAAGAAGGAGGAGAAGGCCAAGGACCTCCAAAAGAGACGAAGAGGGATGGAGCCAAAGTTTACCTCCCACCTCCGTCGAAGCATCTTGAAAACCTCTAGGAAATCTCCCCTTTCGGCACCAAGGCTGCCGAGTCGTCACCACCACCGAGGAGGACAAACGGCTGATTCTGTTTCCTCGCACGAGTTCTTAGCCTCGGAGACTGCAAGACAACAATGATTTCCCTTGCAGCTGCGGGCACGTCAATGTTTCTTCCCCCTCCCTTCAACGACCCAGTAAAACAAAAACAGGGAAGAAGACAGCCCCGAGAAAGCCAACGCTAACCTTCGTAGCTGACGCCCTGTGTTGTAAACCTCAGGTCTTGATCGGCAACTGCAGGCTCATGATGATCCGCCGCCTGTTTCCCACCAGACCACCAGCGAACCCACCTTTGGACCGCAGCAGAGAGGATGGGGGTATAAACAAACAAGCATAAAAGGGGGAGGGAAGAACGTCAGATCAAGCGCAGACGGATGCACCCCTCCCACTTGCACAAGACCTCTCTGTCGCGCTGCCTGTATTGTCCAATCACCTTGAAACTCCCCTTTTGGACACTGTCATCCCCCTGTAAACGCAGAAGAAGAAAGAAAGGGGACGCCACCTACTTTACCTCCAGCCCACGACACTACCACAAGAGGATGGCCTCGAGTGGCGGGCCGTCTGCATAATGCCTAAAAAGGGAAAGCAATGAAAAGAGAAATCACACTCGATTGAAAATTCTCCAGCCATTTTTCACCACCAGGAATCCCTCAGCATCCTCGACCAAGGTCTCCACTCCGAGGGTAGCTGGCTGTCAGTCTCGCAGCTGCAACGGCGCTGCCAGTGAAAGTGGTGATCTCCTAGCTTTGCAGCAACAACAAAAGGCTTCTCCAAGTGTCTGCTGCAATGGAACTCACCCCCCAGACCAGCTCCCGTTGTAGGCGTCCCAAAGCAGTCCTCCTCCTGCCGACTTCAGCAGACCCAGTGACAGAGAGTCTACGCTTCCTCGGCTGTCCCCGGAACCAACAATGGCAGCCTCGCTTCCCCGACGACCCTCCCTGTTCCTTCAGCGACCTAGCCCAGTTCCCGACGCTTCCCGAGTGGCCACCGTCACCAACTTCATCTCCCGAAGAACTGGCTGCGGTGACAAAAACTCCCAGAGCAAACCCCCTGTTTTAGACTTCCCCAAAGCTCCCAAGACGGCCTCTCCTCGGCTTGTAGACTCTACCACGCCACTCCCCAACGATGGCAACAGCCTCCCACAACGGCGCATCCAGCCGCCTCAGAGCCAGCCCTCTATCCCCAGAGCCAACGGCCACGATCTGACCCCTCTCCGGCATCCTCTACAGTAACCGACGATCGACCACCAGGAACCCCAAGTGAATCTCCACCTCCAGGCTTCCTCAAATCCGGTGAACGGCAGCTCCCCCACTAGATCCGGCGACGCACCCGCCTTCCTGGCGCTCCATCAACGGCCGCAACAAGTCTTCTTCCCCAGTGTCCCCAGATCCGACGCCGGACTTGCTCACCCAGCCGTCTTGAAGAACCACAGAGCAGCCTCCATCATTGCCCTCCTCGGCTTCCCTCCAACAGTGACAGCTCGTTTCCCCGGCGGCTTCGAGTCCAGCGGCATACCCACCTTTTCTGAGCCTCCACGGAACCTACGGCGAGCAGACCCAACAACGACACTCCCCTGCTCCCTTTGCCTCTTCCGGTGTAGCCCACTCAGCCCCCTCCCTACACTCCTTGGCGAATCCGTAGCAAACCCAGGTGGCTATGACCTTTAGAAGTTCGGGTCCTTCGCGAATCTGGGGCTCCGGAGCAGATCTCCCCCTCCAGCGACGCCGCTGCGGACAGAGACCCACGACAACCCCAGTGCACTTCCGACAGCACGGCAGCAACTTGTCTCCGCCGTTGGCTCAGCAATCGGCGAGGAGCAAGGCGGTAGCCTCGAGAACCTCCCGGAGTAAGCTTCCCGCTGGTCCATGACAACCCTAATGGGTCTCCCTCCCCTTTGCTTCTTGATTGACGAGATCGGTGGCCGGCGTACCCTTGGTTCAGTTGGTGCACGGGTTCTTGGAGTAATGAGCGCGTCATCCCCTCCTTCGTCTTGCCCGATTTCGCGAAGTCCTGGGTCCCCATGCCGAAGCTTTGGAGGAAAAGAAACAACTTTGCTCAGGGAAAAAGGGGAAAGCGTTTCTCTGCTACGGCAGGTGTTTCTGATAAAAGAAAGGTAATAAATTTATTGCCTTTTACCTTACTTTTTTAGCCGTGAGCCCTTTTTTAGTTTTGCCTATTAAAAAAATTGTTGATTATCTTCTTTAGATAGTTACGATTGGCTTTTATTTAAAATTCATAATTGAATCTAAGCATACTAAACCCCTCTTATTAAGAAGATCTTATCTTACTGTTTTGGGATTTTTCACTCTCGCTTAGATTTATTGTATTTTTATCAACATGTATCACTAACATCCATTTTCCCTTCGTTTTACACGAAAAAAAACACGACGAAACTTGGACATCTCGAAGAATCGCAACCCCCGATTCATACGGTAAGACATGTCTTACTAATTTAATTCAATTAAGTTTCATTCAAAATTAATCGATATTATCGGCACATTGGCATCTTCCTCTACTTTGCATGTAAACACCGAGGAATTACTCCCAAGGAATGTCATCCTTCGACGACGCGGATGATCGACATCAACGGGCTCACAACGCCCCGTAAGTATCGCTCTTATTTCATTAAGTCCTAATTATTTACTTCGATTTAAATTAGGACTTTCTGATCACTTCTTTATTTTTCCTTGCATGTACATCGAGAATCTAATCTTGGAAGATCAACTTCAAAATTTCGAAGATTAACTCGAAGGCGCGTGTATCAAACCGCTTGAATCCACCCCGGCCTAAAAACCGTGGGTTCGAAGGCTTAAAGCGGCCCCAAACTCAATCAAAGGTACAAAGGGGAGGTGCGGGCCTCCCCGAATTTTTATTCAAATCCACTTGTAATAGATTGCGGACCCAAGTGTATAGGCCCGCAATCACCGCCCTTCCCCGCTCTTTTGATCTAAATAATTGTTTGTGATTGCGCGTTTGCTTAGGCTTTAGGCTTTACGTTGCATGATTGGTTTTAATCAAACAAACCTAAATTCGGGTCCAACGCCCGTTAAAATGTCGATAAAAGTCCGGCCTACTCCCGGATCGGGCCCAACACCCGTCAATCAAAAGTTAAACCTTTTTTTGGACAAATCACCACCATTTCGCATGTTTTAGAATACAAAGGTTAGTAAATAGGAATCCCCGAACCCAACTCTGATTTTTCCGACTTAAAATCACATTTTTAAACTAAGTCGGTGGCGACTCTGAACAATTTACCAAAGCTAAACTACATCCTATTTTTCGGAGCCATTTAGGATGAGGTAACGGCAAACCGAGCCGCTCCTTGAGCCTTCCCCAAAATTCGTGAGCGAGGTCTCACGCAGCCTTTCGCTCGCCACCTTCAGGGAACTGGAGATGGTTAGCGAAACGTCTCGCAGACCCGTTCACGAATCAAGGGAAGGCCCAACCCTGGGTCCCTTTTCGCAGCGTCCGGCATTCGAGCCGGAACGTCGACCGGATTGGGCATCGGGGGAGCGGGCCCGGATCCTCGGGTTGCCCGAACGGCCATCGCGCGTGCTAGGCCGGAGGGCGCGCGTACATCCCGGATGGCGACTCCACTGGGGAATACTCCGCATGTGGATTCCTACCGAAAACCTTTTACAAACCACATGCTGAGGGGAGTTATTTGTTTTCGCATGTAATTGATTGGCTCGGTGCCCTTTGTATGATTTCCTACCTGTGTTTGTTTACCGCTTTATTAGGCATACATAGGTAAGTCCCTATACCCGGGACTAGGATCTTTAGGGGGTCACCGAAAGGCACGGCCTCGCTGCTTCTTGCGGCTTGTAGGCTATGGACCGGGACCCGCCTCCCTTAGTCCGAGGGAGGTCTCAGAAACCTTCATCCGAGTCTAGAATTGCTTGCCCACTACAGGTACCAGACGTCGTACGTGCATTTGCTTGTTACTAAGTGACTGATACTCGTGCAGGGACAGGTTCAGGTATGTGTTGTATGCGATAAACAGTGACACTAACTCTGTTCATTTTCCTGCGGTTTGGGTTGGTCACGGGGGGTTCCAAATTCCTTTTCTCCCTTCCCTAACTCCTTTTACCACTTTAATACATTCATACACATTCATGATCGCGTGAATGCATTTCAATTCACGATTTTTCTTGTAATACCATACATTTTATTTTACTCGAACACGATTGCACAAATTGCGTGCTGAATCATACCATACTAGGGTTAGGGATTGGAATGTTATCATCCTGGATTGACACCCTATTATGCAGAAAGACTTCATGGAGCCCATCGCATTGCGACAGAAGAACATGCCTAACGCCCATCACCTCCACCGGTGGTTGCCGCTGCTGAGGCCATCCGAGCTCGAGTTCGTGCAGTCCAAGCTCAAGGGGCTCTTCCACCTCATTCACCTAGAGTTGGATTGGGCTCTCCTGCAGAACCTGGTGGGGCGCTGGGATCCGGATTCTTTCGTCTTCCGCTTCGGGGATTTGAGGCTGGCACCACTCTACGAAGAGTACATCAACCTTGCTGAGATGCCCCACCGCACGGGAATACTGCCCTTGCCTCGGATCGACAAGCCGAAGGAATATATAACGAGGCTTCTCCAAATCTCGTCAGCAAGTATACCCGGACTGTTCCATTCCCAAGGAGACATCAGCGTCAATGGCATCATCGATCTGCAAATGACGCCGTACAACCCACGCATGGGAGAAGGGTAAGGATCGGCACGAGCGTTCATCCTGCTTTTCGTCGGGACCATACAGTACCCGCAGAATGAGAAGACAATCAATAGGCGAGCCGTCTACATCACCAAAGCCATTTTGGAAGGCGCTCATTTCCTGCCCAACCTGATTGGAGAAACCAACTTCAGCCTCACCAACATTGTGCGTGAAGCCAGGCGAGGAGTTCGCAACCACTGAATGACCTTCTGTCCAGCCCTACTGCAGGTGTGGTTCTACACACATCTCGGGATCACAGGAGAAGCCTTCACAAGAGAGCACACACCGGGACTGCTGGCCCGCATCGTGGGGCGTGCCTGCCTTCCCATACGCACCTTTGTTGGAGTCGACGCTCTATTCCGTTCTCTGGAGCCGACCGACTTCTATCAGAGAGCCCCCTGCTTCGACACGGATGATGTCATCACTTCCTCGACGGACGGATACTTCATTCCAATCATGGGGTTCGGAGGCACTTCCTACTACGCGCCATTTCAAATCCGACATCAGCTGGGATTGACTCCGAGGACCAGAGCACCTCCACAGCAGCTCTTCCGACCGCTCAGCCTCGACGACAAAGTGATCAAGACAGCACTCCAGAGGGTGATCGCGCACATCTCCCGCACATGGATGACCCTCACGGAGGAAATCTGTGAACTTCCACCAGAACCCGAGGAGGATGATCGCGCAGCTCAGTCCCAGCGCTTCTGGAGGAAGCGTCACACTCAGTGGGATCGTCTCTGACTGACGATGTCATCGTGCTGCTATCGGGCCTACGAACCCATTCTATCTTTCCTTTCAGTTCATTGTGTTTTAACTTTTATGAGGATGTTGAACTTATTGGTTTCTATCTAATTCGTTTCTTTTGGGGTTAAATTCGAGTGAGAACAATCCAATCCCTACATTAGACGCACCATGCATCACTACATGTCATGCATCCATAGTATCACTGCTTGATGCTGATCGGATTTTCCTTTGTTTTAACCAAGGTACTGAGCAATAGCTCCATACCGAAAGCGCCCCAGATATCGTGCCATCTGAGCAGTGATGGCCGAAGCTTCTGCAGGACAAGCACTGACTCCCATGGTCCTGTCTCCGGCAGTAGAAGAAGAGATAGCCCCGACTGCCGGAGTCACCATTGCCGTCCCGTCACCTGCCACCATTGACTTCTCGGCCGCGATGGAAGCTGCCTCACCTTTCCCAATGTTTGCATTCCCGTCGTTGCCCCAGACTATCTTCACCACCGGGCAACCCTCAGATGGGAGGACCTTACCGATGTACATCCCACCGCTGGTTGCGTCAACAGCACCGTCGGTGATGTCGTCAGCTGCTCTACTGGCGGCAGCTCCCCTCAATTCCACCTCAAACATACTGGCCCAAGGCGCCGGCTCTCCTTCACTGGGAGACAAGGTGGAGTCTTTCACAGCCGAGCTCTCTTCTTTGAAGACGATGATGGCTGAGCTTCTCCAACGACAGCTAGCAGCCACCCCTGCTCCTGCCACCTCCCAAAACCCCCACCTTCCTCCTGTCATGCCAAGACCCCAAACATCAACATACCCATTCCATTCTAACCTAAACACTTCACCAAACACTCTACCTCCCCAAATACTCCGCCATCCCTTTCCCTTCCCATGCCTCAGCCATATCTGCCTCCATACTACCCTCAACCAACATCCCGGGGCCAATTCCCTACCTCCCAATGCCGTACGGGCCAACTCCCCACACCCACACTCAAACACCCGGGCCAACTCTCTACCCTCAAACAACCTCCACACCTCCCACTTTCAGAATTCCCCAGCCGATTGCCACCCCTTCAGTTCCGCATGTGGAACCAGCCTTGCCAAGCCCACGAACCCGTAACGCAGCGATCGTCGACGAGTTATTTAGCGAGCAACAACAGACCAGCGCTTTCGAGACAAGGCTCGAGGCTAGGATTGCCTCAATGCAGCAAGAAGAGGCTCGCCGCATGGCGAAGTTGGAAGAGCGCCTAAACGCCATCCAGGGGTATCGGGCACACAACTGGGAGTACGCCAACTACCAGATCCCTCAGATTCAAGTCCCGCCAAAGTTCAAGATGCCCGAATTTGAGAAATTCCGTGGAAACGGCTGCCCGGAATTACATCTCAAGCACTTCTGCCACAAGATGGCAGTATATCCAGCAGACGATAAATTCCGCATCCATGGTACTACACCAAGGATGTTAGCCAGTACACAACATTCAAAGACTTGGCCCTTGACTTCCTCAACTACTACAGCTTTAATGTTGAGATGGCGCCTACAATCTCGGATTTGCGGAAATTGAAGAGATACCGTACCGAAGACGTTAAACAGTTTGCCTACCGGTTCAGGCATATCGCGTCTCAGATAAAGCCGGCGCTTACAGAAAGGGAACTCATCGACGAATTCCTCCAACTGCTTCCACGTGAGTACTTGCCCTACATGATCGGGCATACATTCTCTACCTTCGCTCAAGCAGTCATCAACGCGGACAAACTTGACGGAGTAAATCGAGAAGGGCTAATCCCTTCCCCTTCAGCAAAACCGGCAGTGAAGCCTAGGCCCAAGGAGCTTATTGCGACTGCTGAGCAGAACAGGCAATCGATGAGGGCAACACCACCCCCAACCTCGTACGCGCCAAGGACGTATGTCGCAGTAGAGCTCAGGCCCCCAGCCCCGACAGCAACTCGTTTTAGACCCCCAGTCAACATGGCAGGACAACAGCAGCCAAGGCCTGCACAAATAGAGCGTCCACGACGAAGGTTGGAGGACTTGACCCCAACGCCCGATCCCCTAGATGTCATGTTTGTTCGATTGAGGGACATGGGTTTCATCAAGCCCGTTGAAGCCAAAGCGACCAATCCCTCATCGTTTGGATACAACCCCAAAGCGGTTTGTCAATACCACTCAGGAGCAACGGGGCACGACACCAAGGATTGTATTGCTCTGAAGTTCAAGATTCAGAATCTATTGGATGAAGGAGCCATCACATTTTCCGCGTCTGCAGCTGCCCTAAATGTTAAGAGCAATCCTCTTCCTGAGCATGTAAATTATATCGGGGCAAATTTCTTCTCAGTTTTGGCCGAACAGGAAGAAGAAGTGAACATGTATGAATATGAGTACGCACAACCAAGAAGTGTCAATGTCGTAAGCCTCGGTCGTGGTCAAGGTCGAGGCCGCAGCCGAGGTCGAGGAAGAGGTCGTGCGCCCCAGTCCAGCAGAAGTGTTCAGCCCACTATCCTGCCGGATGGATTTACATTGGTTCCCTGTCGGCAGCCAAGGACGCCGTACGTTTATGTTTCTTTGGGATCAACACAACCTGAAGCCTCTCAGACAGAATCATCGCCTGTGACTGAACCAAGGATTCCGGTCATGATGGGACCCACCCGCACGTCTCTTAGTCCAGAAGTTGAATTAATTACCCGCTTCGGAAGGGTAGTGCCAGCTCCTGAAGCCTCATCCCCAGCCGAATCTTCGAAGCCCAAGGCGCCTTCAAACGAGCAAATCCGCAAGGTGATTCATACAGTGAAGGGAAGCGACTACGATATAGTCGAGCAGCTCCGAAAACAGCCAGCCCAAATCTCACTATTCGACCTCATCCATTCATCTGACAAACACAGGGAGATGTTGGAGAAGTTTCTAGCAGAGGTACATGTGCCAGAGCAGGTTGAAGTCGCGGCGTTAGATGCGTACATGAGCAGCATGCTGGCGAACAACATAATTACCTTCTCGGAAGATGATCTACCGGAACTGGGGCCGGATCACAACAATGCTCTCCTCATCACGCTCAAGTGTCGTGATACTACCATCTCCAAGGTTCTCATCGATGGCGGGTCAGGGGTTAATATCATCCTGTTGGCGATAGCTCAGAAGCTCGGCATCAACTTGGAGAAGCTTTCACAATCCGACTTAACTATTCGGGCTTTCGACGGCGCGAAGCGGCAGGCCCATGGGGAAGTTACGTTGGAGATCAAAGTTGGGCCAACCCTCTTCTCTACCCAATTCCATGGATTCACCAAGCCGGGGCAGTTCCCTCAACGCTTCATCAGATGATTCGATTTTCCTCAGATGGCAAGCTCATCATAGTCTGGGGAGAACATTCAATGGAGCTTTGCCACGAGATTGACATGCCATACGTGGGAGAGCCAACCGAAGAGCCGTCAACAACACAGACCTTGGAGATGGTCAACATGGTGAGGCGCGACTACAAATCGGATCCTTTGATGACATGGGGCAACATCAGTGCCGCAAAGGAATTCCTTCGACATGGGTATCAACCGGGCCAAGGACTCGGAATTAGAGGACAGGGGATCGTTTATCCGATCATTATTCCAGCTCCTGCAGGGACTAGTGGACTCGGATTCACTGGCAAAGTGCGGCGCAAACAGGGCAATCACCCCATCAGCAAACTGGCCATCCGTTTCGTCCAATCATCTGCGGCGACAATGGAAGGCGAAATCCTGTCGGAGAAGTTGGAGAATGTGAAGATCCAGAAGGATGAAGAAGTCGATAACGAGCAGATGACTGTTGAACATGTTAATGTCATCCAAGTGAATATCGGGCTCGGGCGTAGGCGTCGACCTCGCATGCGGGCGCCGTACTTCCGAGCTCCAGTGGTGCCAATTCTACCCTGGACGCCTCCAAGGTTCGAAGCGCCTCCTCCGAACAGGCGCTTGGATTCTCCTACTACTAGCGAAGAAGCAGAGGAGAAGGAAAACGAGAAGACCAGGACACAAGAGTCCGAAGACGAAGTTTGTATGATGGAAGCGTCGACCCTGGCCGAGTCAGACATGCCTATCGACGGGTGAAACTTTCCATCTTTACTTTTATGCACTTAAATAGATAGAGTCTAGGGTAGGTTACCTCACTACATTCTGGTCGCGGACTAGCAAGGTTGTCTATATGTAACACGACCCCTAGGCGGTACCTAGGGCGTTTGTGGGATCGGGCCGCTGATGATCAGGGCGAATCTGAGGAAACGACGAGGGACCCGCTGAGTCCTGATCCCACAACATTTTCTTTTGGTCATAAGCGCATGCCTTATTGTCGCATGAAACAATATTTCGAATGATTCATTTCAATGCATCACTCTGATTTCTGCCCCTTTTCTGGAACGGCGCTTCGGGTACACCCGAGAACACCCCCGAACAAGATGGAGAAGCAGTAGACGACCCTAAATCCGTAGAAGGATACTATGGCTTGGAACAAGGTCTTCAACGATATGAAGAACCAAAGGACATCACACTGTAGAGGCCGGTTTCAATCAACATCGGAACTCAAGATGACCCCAAGGAGTTGTTCGTCGGCGCAGACTTATCAAAGGATGAAACTGAAGACATCACCAACTTGCTCAAGGAATTCTCTGACGTCTTCGCTTGGTTGTACACAGACATGCCGGGATTAGATTCGGAGATTGTGGAGCACAAGATTCCTACGGACCCGTCAGTTCATCCTATAAAGTAGAAGCAACGCCGGTATAAGCCCGAACTAGCCCTTGCCATCAAGGAAGAAGTGGATAAGCTGCTGAGGGTCAACTTTATCGAAGTGTCTACCTATCCACAATGGGTTGCCAACATAGTCCCTGTCATCAAGAAGAACGAGAACGTCCGAGTCTGCATCGACTACCGCCACCTCAACAAGGCGAATCCCAAGGATGACTTTCCACTCCCGCACATCGACCTATTGGTGGACAATACCGCTGGATTCAACAGATTCTCTTTCATGGATGGATTCTCCGGTTACAATCAGATTCGCATGGCCGAAGAAGACAAAGAAAAGACAACCTTCACGATGCCCTGGGGCACCTTCTGTTATCGAGTCATGCCTTTTGGACTCAAGAATGCTGGGGCAACCTATCAACGTGTTATGGTGGTGTTGTTCCACGACATGATGCATCGCGAAATTGAAGTCTACATCAATGACATGATCGCCAAGTCCAAAGAAGGTGAAAACCACACCGTCATCCTCCGAAAGCTGTCCGAACAACTTCGCAAGTACAAGCTGCGCCTCAACCCCGCCAAATGCGTGTTTGGAGCAACTTCAGGAAAACTTCTTGGTTTCGTTGTCATTAACAAAGGCATTGAGATTGATCCTGATAAAATCGAAGCAATTCGTGATCTCCCAGCTCCAAGGTCAGTCAAAGAGATCCGCGGCTTCATGGGTCGTGTTAACTACATCGGACGGTTCATCTCCAACCTAGCCGACACATGCAAACCACTGTTCAAGAAATTAAGGAAAAACATCAAATTTGAGTGGGACGATGATTGCGAGATCGAATTTGAGCAGATTAGGACGTATTTGACAGAACCACCAGTTCTTATCCCGCCAAAACCGGGGCATCCTCTCACGCTCTATCTCACCGTCAGGGAAGAATCATTTGGAGCTATGCTCGCCCAACAATTGCCAGGTGCCAAGGAGCACGCGATTTACTACCTCAGCAAGAAATTTACAGATTGTGAGTCAAGATACACAACTTTTGAGCGTACCTGCTGCGCACTCATTTGGGTTCTCCACCGACTCCGACAGTATACTCTGCATTATGAGATCCTGTTAGTGTCCGAGAATGACCCACTCAAATATCTCTTCGACAAGCCAACACTGATGGGGAGAGTATCAAAGTGGCAATTGCAGCTCGCCGAATTCGACATTCGACTCCACTCCACGAAGTCAGTCAAGGGGAGAACAATCGCTGATCACATCGCTGAATATCCAGGAACGGATGATTCATCTTTGGAAATCGGACTACCAGATGAGAACATCTTGCTCATGGAACAAGAACCAAGGTGGAAGATGTACTTCGACGGTGCAGTTAATTCCTCAGGATCGGGAATAGGAGCTGTGGTAATCTCCCCAGATGGACAATATTACCCAACGGCCGCCAAAGTCACCTTTCCCTGCACGAACAACATAGCTGAATATGAAGCGTGCATCCTCGGCCTACTTCGTGCACTCGACATGCGGGTTAAGCTCCTCGACGTTCATGGAGATTCGGCACTCATCATCTCCCAGACAAATGGAGCATGGCGCACTCGAGACCCAAAGCTCATTCCATATCAGGATTATCTACAAACACTGATTAGACAATTTACTGATATTGAATTTAATTATCTCCCGCGAACTGATAATCGATTTGCTGATGCTCTTGCAGTGCTCGCCTCAATGATTCCGTTGGCTGGAGAAATGGACATCGAGCCCTTGCGCATCAATATTGCTGATGATCCAAGCTGCATGCATATTGAGCAGAGTCAACCCGAGGATTCCCTACCTTGGTTCACGGACATCAAGAATCATTTACAATCAGGAGGATTTCCCCAGAATAGCACGGGGAAAGAACGCAAGTTCATCCGGAGGATAACAAGAAGTTATTTTCTAGACGGTGATACCTTGTACAAAAAATCCTTCACGACGGCTCTCATGCGATGCGTCACCAAGCAAGAAGCTGAAGCCCTCATTGTCGAAGTCCATGAAGGGGTTTGCGGACCGCACATGAACGGATACGCTCTCGCCCAGAAAACCATGCGACAGGGGTATTATTGGCTCACAATGGAAGCCGATTGCATCAAATATGTCAAAGCATGTCACAAGTGTCAGATTTACAGCAACAAGGTACATGTGCCTCCAACAAGACTTTACCCGCTATTTGAACCATGGCCGTTCTCAATGTGGGGCATGGACGTGATCGGGCCCATCAATCCCAAGGCATCCAACGGGCATCGATTTTTACTGGTCGCAATCGATTATTTCACCAAGTGGATTGAAGCACAATCCTTCAAAGAAGTCACAGCAAACAACGTTGTGCGTTTCATGAGGGCGAACATCATCGCCAGATATGGAGTTCCAGAACTATTAGTCACAGATAATGGTTCAAACTTCAACAGCAAACTAATGGAATCCCTATGCATGGAATTTCGAATCAAACATCTCAACTCTTCACCGTATCGTCCACAAATGAATGGTGCAGTCGAAGCTGCCAACAAAAACATGAAGAAAATTCTTCAGAAGACAGCAGTTACCTATCACGATTGGCACGAGAAGCTCCCTTTCGCGTTACTCGCCTACAGAACAACGATGCGCACTTCGACTGGGGCAACTCCCTTCGAGCTCGTCTACGGCACTCAAGCAGTCATTCCAGCAGAGGTCAAATTGCCAACTCTCAGGATATCATCCCAAAGCAACATGACAGAAGAAGAGAAGGCCAATCATCAAATCGCCCACCTCGACTTCATTGATGAGAAACGACTTGCCGCAGCTCACCATATGTAATGCTACCAACAACGCATGTCTAGAGCATTCAACAAAAAGGTCAAGCCAATCAGGTACAGACCAGGTGACCTCGTTCTTAAAAGAATCCTACCGAATGTCAAGGATCCACGAGGGAAATTCGCTCCAAACTACGAAGGACCGTTCGTCGTCAAGCACACCTTCTCAGGAGGGGCAACCATCTTAGCAAAAATGGATGGAGGAGAACTGCCACAAGCAATTAACGCAGATGCTCTCCGACGATATTACACCTGAATGGTATCCAGGTCTCAAGTCGGACTTTTGAGACGATATCTGTCGGCTGAACTCTTTTACACCTCAAAAAATCACTCAGGATAAAGAAGGCTGACATCACGGATAAGGGAGAAATACACGATCATTCTTCTCCTCAGTCAAGTTAAGCGAAATTACATGAACACATTTCGCTTACGTCCTTTGTCTCGTGGGCAGGTACAAGAGCTCCTCACACGAATGGTACATTACTCCTATGGCAAAGGCGAGGGTGGTAGGGCGGCAAAGCTTCAAGCCAAATTCTTGTAGCAAGTTCGTCATACCTTCGATTCCATCGAATGAAGACGCAACGACGAAACCATGCAAAAAGGAAGTACCAAAATTCTACTTCACTATGAAGTTACACGAGCAAACTTCATTCTTACTCTAACAGAAACAAGTTACAAGAATTTCCTTGTTTCTAGCCATCTGTTTGATAGGCACATGAGCATCCTTACACAACAGACATCAAGCAAGAGTAGCTATTTCGTCAGACCTTCGATTCCATCGGACGAGGATGCAATGATGAAATCATGCAAAAAGGGAAGTGTCAAAACTCTACTTCGCCTTTCATATAAATGAAGTTACATGAACAAACTTCATTCTTACTTTAAAAGAAAACAGGTCACATGAGCTCACTTGTTGTCCGTCCTTTGCCTAACATAGGTACATGAGCATCCTATGTTATTGACAAAGGCGCGGGCGGTTGGGTAGAAAATTTCGAACCAAAGCTTCGAGATTGCCTTTGTTGTCACCATGGATGACCACACCAAAAGGGAATATCATCTACATTACTCTCTAACGAAATTCTTGTCATTCCTCAGATAGAGTCAGAACGACCATCGAAATGGACAAATCCATCCCACCTCCCCAGCGGATATCTTACTTCATCTCCCCAAGCGAGGGTCAAAATACATGAATTAATTTCGTTTCCGTCCATTGTCAACTGTGCAGGCACATGGACATCCGTACAGTATGGTACAAATTCCTAGGCAACGGCGTGGGTGGTCGGGTGGAAGCCGTTTCGAGTTTAAGAACCCAACAGTGCACAAGAGCACCATAGAGGTTTGAATATCCAAACCTATCCGTTTCTTAAACATTCGTGTGCCCATTCGCGTATAATTCGAAATTATTTTTTGATAATAAGAATATTTCTGAGCGAGAGTGGAGAAGGCAAACCTATTCCTAAACACTTACCTAGGGTGATAAGCGCAAACACTATAAGGATTCATATACAAACCTTCAGGCGGATAACGAATCCTTTGACAAAAGATGCTCTAAACCGGGATGAGATCAAGCATTTCTTCTCTATCCCAAACACGAAACATCAACCATTGCTAGCCCCTTTCGAGCCAAAGTTGAAGTTTTGTACACACACTACACCTAACGAGCCTAGGGATCGCCTCACAATGAGGTTAACAGGAATCCTGTAGTCTGAATCCGGAAGCAATAGGACCACAGGGGCAACACTTTTGCAAAGTTCGGGCGAAGACGTATCATTCGGCGGGTCAGCTTGCCAGTCAGTCTCCTCCCGGGAAAGATCCAAGAAATCCAAAGTTTCCCCAACAAAACGAAAAAAAATGGGGCAAGTCCCTACATACAAGTAAAGAAAAAGCAAAATTAGAATGAAGACCAAGGTCTCAAAAGAGCAAAGCGCAAAACGATCGAAAGAGCAAAATAAAGCACCGAGGGGCCTGCATGAAAAGGCTGCAAAAGCAAAGGTTTTACTTCTTTGACAAATAAAAAATGTTCCCCAAAGATAAATCATCAAAGCTCACTGAAGATCAACATCAAAGTCTTAGACGAAGAACCTCGCTGGTCGGCTATCTACATAAGAAGAGTTCGCCCGAACGGCGGGGCGTTTGTGGTCCTGAAACTTCCGATGAGGTCCTTCGGCTCTTTCTCTCTGACGATGAATTTGAACTTTCAGACCAAAAGGCCTTACGCCAGAGCCACGTTACAACCAAACAAAGACTCGTTCGACTGGTACGTGAGCATCCAAGTCAAAGGATTTCTTCAAATCCAACCAAGATGATTTTCAAAAAAAAAAAAAGCACAAGAGCGAACCACGAGAGAGTCCAAAATCCCTCCCCCGATTCGCCCAAAGCAATTCTTAAACATGTCTCTACAAAATGAAATATGGCATACATGAGTGTTGCAATCCATACATGTTTGGTTATTTTCCCGATCTCCCGTACCTTACGGGGGTTCATTTATTACTAATAAGTTTATTTTATATATGAGACTCCAAGGAATAGGTCCATCAAGAACACCCTAAGCTAAAAAGTTTGGGGATCTATGACGATCCTTGCGAGAAAATCTTTCCATATTGTCCCGCAAGGAGGGGCAAACTGTAGATCCCCAAATTACGTTTGCCTCAGACAACGAGAATGGCAGGCATCTCGGACAATGACGTACTTTATTCCCCAAAGGGAGAATAACATCCAAACTTTCATTGGGGAACTTACTAATCCTCCCGTTCCAAGTTGGTTTGCTACAACAGCACAGGGTATGACTCCACACAGGGAGAACAAAATTTGTGATTACACTCCCCAAGGCAGTGGTGGTGGACGAGAAATGAACCAATACATGAACAACTATTCAAAGCAACAAATCCTATGGACACGTAAAGACAAAAAATCAAGAAGAAAAAATGTCAGCCCACCCCACGACGGATTGTGATGTTAACAGCTATTCGACTCCCTTCCCCCAAAAGACTACAGTATAAAAGGTGTTCCAGACAAATCGGTCGCATCTCCCAGTGGAACCTCCTCACAGACTTACGGTCGCAACCCACAGCTATAATAGCCTTCGGCTTTACCCATTTGAGTATTCCGTTGCTCTATCCCCTATGTCTGCCAATTGCTCAGAGACCATCTAGGACCAACGTTTACAGAGAAGCCGTCGACAGCAAGCAGAACGCTCGATGCTCAGCCGAATCAACCTCACTGCGACAAGAAAAATGACGGGAGCCTCCACTCCCTAAAAAGGAAAATTCAGGAAAAGAAAATCCCGACAATCATGACAGAAATGATCTTCCTGGGACTAAGAAGGAGGAGAAGGCCAAGGACCTCTAAAAGAGACGAAGAGGGATGGAGCCAAAGTTTACCTCCCACCTCCGTCGAAGCATCTTGAAAACCTCCAAGAAATCTCCCCTTTCGGCACCAAGGCTGCCGAGTCGTCACCACCACCGAGGAGGACAAACGGCTGATTCCGTTCCCTCGCACGAGTTCTTAGCCTCGGAGACTGCAAGACAACAATGATTTCCCTTGCAGCTGCGGGCACGTCAATGTTTTTTCCCCCTCCCTTCAACGACCCAGTAAAACAAAAACAGGGAAGAAGACAGCCCCGAGAAAGCCAACGCTAACCTTCGTAGCTGACGCCCTGTGTTGTAAACCTCACGTCTTGATCGGCGACGGCAGGCTCATGATGATCCGCCGCCTGTTTCCCACCAGACCACCAGCGAACCCACCTTTGGACCACAGCAGAGAGGATGGGGGTATAAACAAACAAGCATAAAAGGGGGAGGGAAGAACGTCAGATCAAGCGCAGACGGATGCACCCCTCCCACTTGCACAAGACCTCTCTGTCGCGCTGCCTGTATTGTCCAATCACCTTGAAACTCCCCTTTTGGACACTATCATCCCCCTGTAAACGCAGAAGAAGAAAGAAAGGGGACGCCACCTACTTTACCTCCAGCCCACGATACTACCACAAGAGGATGGCCTCGAGTGGCGGGCCGTCTGCATAATGCCTAAAAAGGGAAAGCAATGAAAAGAGAATACACACTCGATTGAAAATTCTCCAGCCATTTTTCACCACCAGGAATCCCTCAGCATCCTCGACCAAGGTCTCCACTCCGAGGGTAGCTGGCTGTCAGTCTCGCAGCTGCAATGGCGCTGCCAGTGAAAGTGGTGATCTCCTAGCTTTGCAGCAACAACAAAAGGCTTCTCCAAGTGTCTGCTGCAATGGAACTCACCCCCCAGACCAGCTCCCGTTGTAGGCGTCCCAAAGCAGTCCTCCTCCTACCGACTTCAGCAGACCCAGTGACAGAGAGTCTACGCTCCCTCGGCTGTCCCCAGAACCAACAATGGCAGCCTCGCTTCCCCGACGACCCTCCCTGTTCCTTCAGCGACCTAGCCCAGTTCCCGACGCTTCCCGAGTGGCCACCGTCACCAACTTCATCTCCCGAAGAACTGGCCGCGGTGACAAAAACTCCCAGAGCAAACCCCCTGTTTTAGACTTCCCCAAAGCTCCCAAGACGGCCTCTCCTCGGCTTGTAGACTCTACCACGCCACTCCCCAACGATGGCAACAGCCTCCCACAACGGCGCATCCAGCCGCCTCAGAGCCAGCCCTCTATCCCCAGAGCCAACGGCCACGATCTGACCCCTCTCCGGCATCCTCTACAGTAACCGACGATCGACCACCAGGAACCCCAAGTGAATCTCCACCTCCAGGCTTCCTCAAATCCGGTGAACGGCAGCTCCCCCACTAGATCCGGCGACGCACCAGCCTTCCTGGCGCTCCATCAACGGCCGCAACAAGTCTTCTTCCCCAGTGTCCCCAGATCCGACGCCGGACTTGCTCACCCAGCCGTCCTGAAGAACCACAGAGCAGCCTCCATCATTGCCCTCCTCGGCTTCCCTCCAACAGTGACAGCTCGTTTCCCCGGCGACTTCGAGTCCAGCGGCAGACCCACCTTTTCTGAGCCTCCACGGAACCTACGGCGAGCAGACCCAACAACGACACTCCCCTGCTCCCTTTGCCTCTTCCGGTGTAGCCCACTCAGCCCCCTCCCTACACTCCTTGGCGAATCCGTAGCAAACCCAGGTGGCTATGACCTTTAGAAGTTCGGGTCCTTCGCGGATCTGGGGCTCCGGAGCATATCTCCCACTCTAGTGACGCCGCGGCGGACAGAGACCCACGACAACCCCAGTGCTCCTCAGACAGCACGGCAACAACTTGTCTCCGCCGTTGGCTCAGCAATCGGCGAGGAGCAAGGCGGTAGCCTCGAGAACCTCCCGGAGCAAGCTTCCCACTGGTCCATGACAACCCGAATGGGTCTCCCTCCCCTTTGCTTCTTGATCGACGAGATCGGTGACCGGCGTACCCTTGGTTCAGTTGGTGCACGGGTACCCTTCGTCTTGCCCGATTTCGCGAAGTCCTGGGTCACCATGCCGAAGCTTTGGAGGAAAAGAAACAACTTTGCTCAGGGAAAAAGGGGAAAGCGTTTCTCTGCTACGGACAGGTGTTTCTAATAAAAGAAAGGCAATACAAGGGGAAAGCGTTTCTCTGCTACGGACAGGTGTTTCTAATAAAAGAAAGGTAATAAATTTATTGCCTTTTACCTTACTTTATTAGCCGTGAGCCCTTTTTTAGTTTTGCCTATTAAAAAAATTTGTTGATTATCTTCTTTAGATAGTTACGATTGGCTTTTATTTAAAATTCATAATTGAATCTAAGCATACTAAACCCCTCTTGTTAAGAAGATCTTATCTTACTGTTTTGGGATTTTTCACTCTCGCTTAGATTTATTGTATTTTTATCAACATGTATCACTAACATCCATTTTCCCTTCGTTTTACATGAAAAAAAACACGACGGAAACTTGGACATCTCGAAGAATCGCAACCCCCGATTCATACGGTAAGACATGTCTTACTAATTTAATTTGATTAAGTTTCATTCAAAATTAATCGATATTATCGGCACATTGGCATCTTCCTCTACTTTGCATGTAAACACCGAGGAATTACTACCAAGGAATGTCATCCTTCGACGATGCGGATGATCGACATCAACGGGTTCACAACACCCCGTAAGTATCGCTCTTATTTCATTAAATTAGGACTTTCTGACCACTTCTTTATTTTTCCTTGCATGTACATCGAGCATCTAATCTCGGAAGATCAACTTCAAAATTTCGAAGATTAACTTGAAGGCGCGTGTATCAAACCGTGTGAATCCACCCCGGCCTAAAAACCGTGGGTTCGAAGGCTTAAAGCGGCCCCAAACCCAATCAAAGGTACAAAGGGGAGGTGCGGGCCTCCCCGAATTTTTATTCAAATCCACTTGTAATAGATTGCGGACCCAAGTGTATAGGCCCGCAATCACCGCCCTTCCCCGCCCTTTTGATCTAAATAATTGTTTGTGATTGCGCGTATGCTTAGGCTTTAGGTTTTACGTCGCATGATTGGTTTTAATCAAACAAACCTAAATTCGGGTCCAACGCCTGTTAAAACATCGATAAAAGTCCGGCATACTCCCGGATCGGGCCCAACACCCGTCAATCAAAAGTTAAACCTTTTTTTTTTGACAAATCGCCACCCTTTCGCATGTTTTAGAATACAAAGGTTAGTAAATAGGAATCCCCGAACCCAACTCTAATTTTTCCGACTTAAAATCACATTTTTAAACTAAGTCGGTGGCGACTCCGAACAATTTACCAAAGCTAAACTACACCCTATTTTTCGGAGCCATTTAGGATGAGGTAACGGCATACCGAGCCGCTCCTTGAGCCTTCCCCAAAATTCGTGAGCGAGGTCTCACGCAGCCTTTCGCTCGCCACCTTCAGGGAACTGGAGATGGTTGGCGAAACGTCCCGCAGACCCGTTCGCGAATCAAGGGAAGGCCCAAACCTGGGTCCCTTTTCGCAGCGTCCGGCGTTCGAGCCGGAACGTCGACCGGATTGGGCCTCAGGGGAGCGGGCCCGGATCCTCGGGTTGCCCGAACCGCCATCGCGCGTGCTAGGCCGGAGGGCGCGCGTACACTACTGCAACTAGGGCGAGATCAAATGTGAAGAGGAAGGCGAACATGTGTGTTGATAAGATTTTGATGATGAGTCAAACAGCAGATTTGACCTGCTATGACTTTACAGAAGTTGTAACCCCCTGTAGATATGCTTCCTAATAAAGGAAAAATATCACGAAAATATTTTCTACATCCTCCAATGATCATTTTAGATCAAATAACGTGATTAGAAAATATTTCCATAATTAGATATTTTAATAATTATTTAATTATTGATTATCTTAATTATTTCATTAATTCAGATGTGGAATATTCTTAGAAATATTATTTGAATTAATATGAAATAATTCATCTGGTAAGACAAACCATAAAAGTTGAAAATAATATAATCCTCATATTTTACGGAAATTATATTGTTAAAGTTGGAAATTTCTTGTTGACCTTCTGTAAGGAGATTATGTGAATAAGAAACATCCACCAAACATTCAAATCACATGAATTTCGTCCAGATACAATGATTAATTTATCTGTAACAAATCAATTAATTTTGGGTTGATTATTTCCCTGAATAGAAGGTTAAGACACTATTCTCATCGAACCTTCTATAGTGTTCTATCTGGGAATTAAAACGTCCAATTAATACAAAATAATTTTGGATAGTGCCCAACGGATAAATACAGGTATCCATTACCAAAAAAAATAAAATATTTTTTCTTTTCAACTATAGATGGTTGCTGATCGAATCTGGTTTCAACCTTCTGTAAGGAGATATCTTGTGATTGGATAATTCGATTGATGTGAAATCAATAAGAGATTATTCCCAAATGTTTTATAAACTATGGGAATGAATCTGGTCGTAATATTTTTTAGAAGAATAAATGTCCTTAATAATAGAATGTCTCAACTACTATATAAGAGAGAAAACACAAAAAAAACAATCGATTTTGAGCATGGTAAGTCTTGACATTTCACAGCGTTATTGGAGCTTTGACGTGTGTGTGAGTGTGCAGGAATGTAGACTCCAGGCGAGCGTTCTCGCAAGAGGTGACTACAGCGGGTTGAGCGAGGGTGAAGCCGCTCCGGTGACGTCGGTGGTTACGGATCTGAGGAACTCGATCGGAACTTTGTCCGTAACATCAGACTGCGTGCACCAGGCCCTGGGGAGAAGTTTCGTTGGTTGGCGATTCCGCGTACAGAGTTGGTCGGAGAGAAGGAGTTCGTAGCAGGCGTTAAGCGGTGAGGGACCTCCAACCTTCTATAGTTGGTTATTTTGTTGTCTGTGTGTCTGCAGCACATTGGTGAAGCCACTCCGAAGGCGTCGTTGGCTGTGAATCCGAAGGACTTGGCCGGAGAAGCTGTCCGTAACGCCGGGTGGGCGTACAACAGGTCCGGGAGAAGGTTCTGTAGCAGGCGCAAGTGGTGAGGGACTGCAACCTACTGTAGACGGATTATCTTTATTTGTTTTGCAGATTAAACCAAAAATACAAAAAGAGAAGCACATCAGAGGTGTCTAAACACTTGGAGAAAGCGTCATCGAATCTGTTCGCTGATCCAAAGAAGGGACAGCCCGCTACAGCGTCACAGAAGGCTGAAGCTTCCAGCCAAGGTTCTTTGCTCACGCAAGTCTAGTTGATTTTCTTGTGATTCGACCTAGACTCATCCTAAACTCAGCAAGAGAGTTTCCTGCACTAGTTAAGCTAGTCTAACCGCCCCGTGGTTAAAAAAACTATTTTCTTATACCAGAGAAGGTTTAATCTTTTACACTGTAATCACTATTTCAAAGTATTAGTGAAAACGACCGAAAGTGGATGTAGGTGCATTCACCGAACCACTATAAAATCCTTTGTATTCTTCGAATTTATTTTGAAGTGCATTTCACAATTTCTGTTTTACTGGAACTTACTTTCACTGTGAGGGTTATAAAAAAGCGTTTAAGAAATCCTTAATTGGACTTAACACTAATTCACCCCCTCTCAGCGTAATCTTTGGGCCAACAATGTGATTGGTCTCAACCTCAGCCCTTTTGTACGGGCGCCTTCCGGCCTAGCACGCGCGTGGCGGTTCGGACGACCCAAGGATCCGAGCCCGCTCCCCAAGGCCCAACCGGTCGACGTCACGACTCGAGCGTCGGACGCTGCGGAAGGGAATTGGGTGATCCCTCCCTGGGTTCCTAACTGGGCCTGCTCGGGCCCTCGCCGACCATCTCTGTCTTCCTAAGAGGCGGCGGGCGAAAGGCGGAGCATGATCCGAAGAAGGAACTTTCGGGAGAAATCGGGAGCGGCTCGTGTCGTCAGTTCCTCATCCAAAATGGCTCCGTAAAAAGGTTATTGTTGTTTAACTTAGGTAAACTAAACGGAGTCGCTACCGACTTTATTTATAAAAGCTATTTAAGTCGGAAAAAACAGTTTGTTCGGGGATTACTAGTTACTAACTCTTACATTCTAACATGCGAAAAAGGGATGTGGCGTTTGCTCCAAAAGATTTGCTTTTGTTTGACGGGCACTGGACCCGATCCGGGTATGACTCCGGACTCATGTCAATGTTTTACGGGTGTTGGACCCGATTCAGGCTTTGGACCCGAACTCATGTTTGTTGATAGCAAACAACATGCGACAATAAACCTATGAGCCTAAGGCATGCGGACAAGCACAAACAATTATTGAGATCAAAGGGGGCGGGGAAGGATGGTGACCGTGGACCTATACACTTGGGTCCACGGCCCGTTACAAGTGGATTTTCTATCTTTTCAGGGAGGCCCGCACCTCCCCTTTTGTACCTCATGTGGTGGGAGCTGCTTGATGATCTTGACATCGCAAGTGGAAAGATTCACGCGCCTTCGACAATCCTTCGAGAAGCTTGGGCCGGGCCTTCGAAATTTATGCATCCGTTGTACATGCATAGACCAAAAGACGAATTGTAAGTTATACGACATAAGAATTCACATGAGTTTTAAGTAAATAAACGGATGATCATGTTCATCGAACACCCTGTACACTTAATCATATTACAAAGAGTTACTTAATTATGAATTTCGACTAACATAGATTGCGCACAGTACAGAAAACAGATTATAACTTTGGCTAGGATTGTCCAATTCAATCAAAATTTAAATCAACAGATCTCAAACTTAATGAAGAGTTTGCATGCTAAATTTTATGAAAATCTAACGGTGTAATCTCTCAAGATCAAGGAACAAATGTGGATGTCCGGAAAAGCAGAACAGTTTGCACAGATGGTGTTGTTCCTATGATATCTTGGTCATCGAATGTCCGATCGGAGTGAAAAAGGATTTCACAGAAAGGTAAAACTATGAAAAATGTGTGTGAAAAATTTCATATGGATCCAACGATTGGATCGTCAGATATACAGGTGTAAAAGTCATACCATTTTGTAGACTCGGTCTGACTTTGGCTGGGTAAAGTTCGGGGTAGAAAAATTGAAAACTTTACATCCTCAAAATAAAAAAATGTGTATGATATGTCAAAATTACCATGATGAAATGAAGAACATATTTATAAAATTTGGCAATGATCCAATGGTGGGATCTGCCATTATTGAATAAAGAACGTTATAGCAACACTCAGGAAATCTTACGAAGTTTACAGTCTGTTCGTAAGATTGTTTCATGTTAGGCTAGAATCTTCAACGGTTGATATACATATGAATAGAACCATATTAAATTCTAGTTCAATTTGAAAAATTTGAGCAAGATCCAACGGTTAGATCTTTCGAAACTTCCCCGGAAGCGATAATGCAACAGGCTGTCCTGCTGTGGCCAGTGAAAGTGACGGCCGTCTAAGGGGAAATAACTCGATCCTCGATCAACCAAAAATTAAATAAAAAATATCCAAGATCATCACTTATTGTAGATCATTTGACCTTTTGAGATCGAGATTCGAAAACGTCCGTAACCTCTTCAAAAAAAATCAGCCTTTGGAGGTGTTGCCGGAGAAAACAATTGAAATAGAAGGCCGGGAGATGTCCCGACACTTCCATGCCACAAATGAATGCAAAATCGACCCCCAAAGCTACCGTGAAAGCTTTGAGGTCTAAGAGACGTAAGAAAATGTGTTAGGGAGGAGTTTATGTGATTACGACCTTTTTTTCACCGTGATCCAATACCGGAGGAAGGTGGCGCGCCAGCTGTCCCTTGTCTATAACTTCAGCCGTCACGACCTCGTCCGAAGGCTCGTTTCTCACCCCATGGTGTGTGGTAGGCCAAAGAAGAAAGTGAACGACGGAGTCAGCTTATCGAACATGGTAGGAGCATGCTGGAGTTTGCAAAGTGAGAGGAAGTCTCACCGAGGGGTTACCTCACCCCGGGGTGGCCCGAGGAGGATGAACGACGCCGGGAGGGTGTCGGCTGGTAGGCTAGTCGGGAGGCTTTGGCTCGTCAGCACTGGAGAGGGGAAGTCCTTGGCTTCGATTTTTGTATGTACGTCAGGGAGGAGTTGGCCTCCGGTTGTATGTGGAGGAATTTATCTCCGATTCCCAGAGGAGTTGGCCTCCGGTTTCTCAGAGGGGTAGAACGTCTGGAGGTGAGGGATGTCTCTCTGATTGGAGATTGTCTGATTTTTTCTTCTGATTGTCTGATTTTTTCTTCTGATTGTCTGATAGGGGATGGGGAGGCTTTGGCTTTTAGGATTTCAGAGATTCTCTAATGGGGAATCTATGATTTTTTTTTTTTACGTATGGTTCCTAATTGTCTGATGGATGTTTCTAAATATCAAAAGAGGATTTTTAGCCATCAAGGGAAAGTAAAAATTTTTTGATGAAAGAAAAGTGGGATTGTTTCTCAATTTTTGTGTAACAAATAATTTCTCTCAAATCATCCGATGAGAATTCAGGAAAGGAACAATAATCAAAGGGGATACGACGAATCAGTTAAATATGATCAATGCAGATGATTTTGATTGATTGTAGATAATGATAAATAAAATAAAAATTCGTCACTTAAAAAAAATAGCCATAAAGTTGAGCTTTTAAATGGACCTTGGGCATGCCATTCATGAAATGGAAGGCCCATGTCCATGTATATGTGCTAGGGCTTCAATTTGAATGGGTTCTTGTAATTTTTTACTTAAGAACTTAATAAAATATATGAAGGAAACTCAATGGAAAAATTTGGGGTATTACACCTTTCGGGTAGAATAGACTCTGAAGCGGGCATCTTCAACCTCGCCCACCTAGAAGAGCTGAGTATCGCATACAATTCCTTCGACGGGTCTCCGTTTCCAACTGCCTTGCGCCGTCTCACGAGATTGACGCGGCTGAATCTGTCTTCAATCGGCTTTGCTGGGGAGGTTGAACCTGAGTTGACGAAGCTGCGGAATCTGTCCTC
Source organism: Melastoma sanguineum (assembly GCA_029817735.1). Lineage (NCBI taxonomy): Eukaryota > Viridiplantae > Streptophyta > Magnoliopsida > Myrtales > Melastomataceae > Melastoma > Melastoma sanguineum. The sequence goes on along the minus strand of JARUPW010000015.1, from coordinate 141,577 downwards.
CCTGGATCTTTCCAGGAATGGGCCCGTGAATGCTCCTAGCCTGGAAGAGCTTCTTCAAAGTCTTAACAAGTTAGAGGAACTTGATCTTACTCAGGTCTGGGTATCGGATGGCAAAGTACCGAGATGGATGGATGAGTTTTGTTGGTTAGCAGGGGAAATATTTTTTTGAAATAGGATGGGGTTACTTCAAAATTCTTAACATAATGTTAAAAATTGAAATTTAGAATTTCGATTTTCTAATTTGTTTTTTATAAATTCATATTTCCTTAAGAAGTTAAATTGAAAATCAAACTTTATAATAACAAACACCGAACTTGCATAATTTAATTTCAAGATATTATTTTAAAAATTTTAAAATTACTTATTTCATTTAAAAATATTTACTTGTGAATGGGACGGTGCTATTTTTCAAAAATGAAAATGGCCCCTGGTCTTATCCCTATTCCGTCCTAACATCAAACAAATTTCAACACACCGGCGTTCGGAGCTGATTTGGTCGTCGGACCTGGTCTCTTTGAAAAAATCAAATACTTTGCACTCCTTTTTTCGGAAGTCAAAACATTGACTTTAAATTTGGTGAGCTTTATTCTACGTTATTGTTAGTTCGAAAAATATTTTCGAATTTATGTTCGAAACTTTTAAAATTTTTAGTTTAAACTCTATGAATTATACTTCCTATTATATTAAAAAAAATTACTACCTCTTCTCGTCTTCACAGCTTATTTTCTAAGCGGTGCTTTTTCTCAACTTACTTATTTTGGTTCCAATAATAAACAGGAGTGAGGGGGAGAAGGGGTAGATAGAGAGGGGAGAAGGGAGAATACGGAAAGGGGGAGTCATTTATTTTAATACAGTAAGAATGTCTTAAGGAAATAAATAAAAATATTTAAGTGTTAGAGTTTAACTCTATGAGTTCAACTTTACATGGAATTGTCCGATTCATGTAAAGTCGAACTTATAGAGTTCGAGTTCGCCTTATATGGCCCGAACTAGAATTCTTAGAGTTCATTTTCTTTATATATGTCAAATTTTAAAAGTTTGAATTCGGGACTATAAATTAAGAATTTTAAATGTTTTGATCGTAAATTCGAAAATATTTTTTAAACTAATAGTATTTGAGAACAAAACACTAAATCCTTATAACTGCGGAAACCAAACGGACCACACTCCCTCTGGACCGTTCCGTATTATTAAATCACATCATCTTGAAAAACCATAATCCCGTGAGCTATCGTTAATTTTAATAAAAAAAAACATCAACGCGCGTTCCCCCCTTTCCCATCCCCGTTGCCGATTGACAGGATTCTTTCTATTGAGGAAGTCCGATAAAGTCCCTTAGGCTTTCGGAGACAAACTTCTCCGGCAACCTTCCGGTTTGGCTGGGAAATCTCAGTCCTTTAGCCGAAATTGATGTCAACTCGTGTGGATTTTGGGGGGAAATACCATCTTCCATGGGCGACTTGACAAAGCTTGAGTACTTGAATCTAGCATCCAATAACTTCCGTGGCCGGATCCCCGCTTCTTTTGGGAATCTAATCAGTCTTTCCATATTAGATTTGCATGGCAATAAACTGACTGGCGAAATTCCTTCTAAGCTTGGAAATTTCATCAGTATGGTTGAGTTGGATATCAGCATTAATGAACTCACAGGCGAAATCCCACCGTCACTAGGAAATCTTACGCAGCTCCAATGTTTATTTCTTCACTCCAACCAAGTTTCATGTGAAATTCCATCTGCCTTGATGGAATTACTTCAGCTAGGCCTCGCTTTCAACATGTTTACTGGAAATGTCCCTCCGGAGATCGGAAATCTCACTGAGTTGATTTTCCTGGGACTGGCAAACAATATGTTTCATGGTCAGCTTCCCGACTCAATCTTTCGGCTTCAGAATCTAAATATTCTCAATCTCAGGTCGAATCATCTCATCGGCATGCCACGTTTCAAAAAAAATGTTTCTGAGCCGACAATGTGGTATTTGGATCTCAGTTTTAATGATATAGAAGGAATGGTTCCAATTCCACCACACTCCGTCTCATTCTTCCTCATCTCTAACAACAGGCTATCCAGAGAAATCCCGCCATCCATATGTTTGCAGAATAATATAAGAGCTCTGGATTTGTCTGATAACCGCTTGGACGGTGGACTCCCATGGTGCTTTGGCAACTTTAGCGCCTCTCTTAGCGCGTTGAGTTTGAGTGGAAACACCTTCAGCGGGCAGATTCCAGAGTTTTATCAGGAGCAGTGTGGCCTAATTACAATGGACCTGAGCTCAAACTCTTTTGAAGGGGCTTTGCCAAGGTCAATCGCAAATTGTCTGATGCTTGGGTATGTGAATTTTGGGAAGAATAAGCTCATGGATACCTTCCCTGCATGGTTAGGATCACTTCCTTCGCTGAAAGTGCTCATGTTGCATTCTAACAAGTTTCATGGGGTGGTGAAAGCACTCTCACCATTGATTCTCAGTTCCCTAGTATGAGAGTCTTGACTTTGTCCGAGAATAACATGGAGGGCAGATTACCGGCCAGCTATTTTGCTCGTTGGCGGGCTATGAAACATTTCTCTCCCGATGAAGACGCATACCCCGATTCTTATCTTTGGATGATCACGATGACAATCATCGACAAAGGAATAAAAAGGGAGTTTGGAAAGACCTTGGAATCCTTCAAGCTGTTAGATCTATCTGGCAACAATTTCAGCGGCACCATTCCCAAAACAATCGGACACGATTTACAGCAGCTCCACACTCTAAATCTCTCGAACAATGGCTTAAGCAGTCCAATTCTTCTGTCCTTGTCGAAATTTAACCGTTTGGAAGTTCTGGACCTGTCTGAACAAACTATCCGGCACTATCCCCGGGGAGCTGAAACAGATCACTTCCCTCAATTATATTAACGTATCGCGGAATAATCTGTCCGGACCCATTCCCATGGGGAATCAGTTCAGCACATTCGAGAATACTTCATACACTGGCAATCCGTGGCTGTGCGGCCATCCCCTGACAAGGAAATGTGGGGATCCACTAGAATCCCCGGCTAGTCCATCATATGAGAAGTCGACCCTGGCTAGAGGAATCGTGTGGATCGTGACACTGGTAGGACTAGCGGGAGGTTTAGTCGTGGGGGTAGCGTTGGAGCAGGCATTTGGTAAGGATGTCCTCCGTTGGGTGATGAGGAAATTGCAGGAGTACCGCCCGGTACCGCCCGCCCGGGTCCAAATGCAGCATAAGGATTCGTTAAATTTCATAAGTTCATTTTATATATTTTTACACGTAGAAATTTAAGAATTTGTAAATGTTAATATGTGAGAAAAATCACATATTATTAGACATTATAAATTATGGAAACAAATTACGAGGCCCAAGGTCTAAAACCATGAAAATTTCCGAATGCATATTTTTTTTTAACAAATAGATAAGTTATAATCGCCAATCCATAAATTCAAATTAATAAATCTTTATACTATATTATCAGTAAAAAGTTGCAAAATGAAGAACTCAGCAATAAATAAACATCTTTATTCTGAAACTCAAAAATCTATTTTTTTATCTTTACTAAGATAAGTGCAACATCAAATCCTATATATTTCCCTCCATTATCAATTAAACACAATCGAGATGGTGAAACATTTTATAATTTTCTCTCCCCTTTCATAAAAATTTAAATATATTTCTAAATTTTAATTCCACTTTTAAAAATATTTACATGTTAAATCAATAAAAACTTTTGTTCCGTTTGTTACACTTGTTATTTCTTTTTTCTTCTTAAGGTTTATAAGTAATATTTTTAGTTGAGGCAAAATATACATTTATGGCCTCAACTTTGAGCCAACTTTTTGCTTTTTCATTATTTTAGTTTGTAATATAATTTTTTCACCAACTTTTGCTTTCATATTGATTTTGGCAAATCTTGAGTTTTTTAACGAAAGCCAAACAATGCTTTAATATAGTCTGACCCGTGTCTTATAATAGTGGAGTTCCAACCTCTCATTCCTTCGCCTCATAATCCACTTTACCCGTTGTAGTGACTTCTCAGTAGAGCTATCATCAGGCCTTCATCTCTTTTGCGTTTTTTCTACAGTATCAACAACTATCGTCCAACTTTGGCTTCCAACTCACTTGACCTGGCCATCGAAATTTTAAAATAAAATAACATACGAGAAGTTTCAATATTATTTTCTATTTTTCTAATTTTTTTCTTTTTTAGTCAATAAATGAAAAATGTATATTAAGGCCTGTTTGGCTTTCGCGGAACAAAATTCAAGATTAGCCAAAATTAAAATATAAACAAAAGTAAGTGACAAAATTATATGATGAACTAAATTAATGACAAAATAGAAATTTGGCTCAAAGTTGAGGTCACATATCGATATTTTGCCTTTAACTTAATTATATTATATGTTTAGAAGAATTTATGTTTTTAGTTTTACCTTCTTCTAAGATGTTAACATATAATATATGATTAAATGCATGAAGACACACATTAAATTAGTAATATAGCACTTAATATTTTTTTTTATTATTGGGTAAAACATATGACTACATGTTACGAAAAACCAAAATACATCGGTTCTGATGCTGAAATAATATGCACGTACACTTACACCCCCGTTGCACTCCACCATTTTTTCTTACTTCACTCCTCACAAGAAAATTCTTATGACTTAGTTTAATTGAATGAAACTATAATTATTTTTCATTCATGTATTATAAAAAACAATAATGAATTATAACTAAAAACTAAGATTTATTATTATGAAAAATTTTAAAATATTTTCTGTTCTAATAATAATAATAACAATAATAATTTTATTTCTTATCATTTTTCAAGTCTTGGCTCTCAAAAGACTTTCTTGTCCAAAGTCTAGAAATCAAAATATCTAAACTTATAAAAAAGACAAAATATCGATATGTGGGCCAACTTTCCTTTTTAGCCTAACGTTTGAAAAGTTTTGTTTGTAGCCTTAAATTAATATTATAAATATTTTGTGGTATAATTTAGACACCGCCATCAATTTGGGTAACAAAGGTCAAATAATTCATGAGGTTTTAGTTATTTTTCTTTATCTTACATGGAGATAAAATATTTATTTTTTGCCGAACTTTGGGTCGACTAAGTTTTTTGTCATAACATTTAACATTATTTCTTTTTTGGCCTTAATTGATATTATAAATTTTTGTTGCCCAATTTAAACCCCTTCATGGATAACCGACTTTAAATAATTTCCAATATGATCTCTTTTAGTTTTTTTTCTTATGTTAATATTTGACAAAAATATAACTATGTTCTACGATTCTGACAAAAGATTCTTACAAAAACATTTTGCCATGAAAAAACATTTTTCCCCCGAAATCTTTAATCTCCCTCGTATCCCTGGAAACTTTAATCTCCCTCTCGCGCCTCTATAATCTCCCTCCTACCCCTCAAAACTTTAATCTCCCTCTCGCGCCTCAATAAGGTGAGTTATTATTGTGTCACAAAAATTATTTGCCTCCCTCGCACGCCTGGATCAGGATCCTCTCTATTTCAAGTGTCCATTTTACGGTTGGGATCATTCTAATTTTAATCTGCCGATTTTGTTTTTTTTTATTTTATATTTTCTTAATTATGTTAACGGAAAAATCGACATTACTCTATATATTTATTTTTTAAACACTTTTGGAATTTCGCTAGTTGTTTAAGTAATTAATTATCAAGATGGACGAGTTAGTTTAAGTAGTTAGTTTTGACGACATAATTTCGCGCTTGAAGACCGTGATACTGTCGGATTATTGAGTAGTTCAACTAGTTAGACACTGTCAAGATGGCCGGGTTGGTTTAAGTAGCTAATTTTGGCGACGTAATTTCATGGTTGAGGACCAGAATACTGCAGAATTTATTGAGTGGTTCAACAAGTTAGACACTATCAAGATGGTCAAGTAGGTTTAAGTAATTAATTTCGACACTATCAAGATGGCCAAATTGGTTTAAGTAGCTAATTTTCGCGACATAATTTGGTATCGAATTTATTCAGTGGTTCAACTATTTAGACATTATCAAGATGGCCGAGTTATTTTAAGCAGCTAATTTTAGCGACATAAATTTACGGTTGAGGACAGCGATGTTGGCTGATTTATTGAGTGGTTCAACTAGTTAGACATTATCAATATGACTAGTTTCGCGGTTAAGGACCGTGATACTGCTGAATTTATTGAGTGATTCGACAAGATAGACACTATCAAGATGACCGAGTTGATTTAAGTAGCTAATTTTTACAACATAACTCCACGGTTGAGGACCGCGATACAACCGGATTTATTATTAAGTGGTTCAACTAGTTGGTCATGGGATTCGAACCCATGCCTTCTCGAAGGTTGCATCCATCTGCTTGACCAATTTGTCTATATTTATATTATTTGTATGTTGGAACTGCGACACTCAATAATCCAACAATGTCGTAGTCCTCGACTGCGAAATTATGTCATATGAATTACTTCAAATAATGTTGAATTTATTGAGTGTCACAGTGATTTATTTATGTTTTGAGTGTCGCTCTCACAATCGCGACATAAGAATGATATTTTAAGTATCTTTTAAAATAAAATCGTATTTTATGAATTTTTTTCGAAAGGTAACCATATTTAGTAAAATCCTTGGAAACACGTGACCTTAATACATTATTTGTATTTTATTTCAGCAAGTAAAGAGATATTGATATTATTTTTATGCAGAAGGCTTGTTTTCTACGCACTAATAAGTCTTAGTCTTTGTTTGTTTTTGCGAATAAACGCGTTAGTTGTGGTTGACGCCGTGGTTTTGGTTGGTCATTTTTTAATGAGCGAGAAAGGTGAAGTGATGTGGAGAAAATTTCAGTTGACTGTCCATAATTGACTATATATCTTGGTCTCGAACCAGACTTTCAAACTGATCTCGCTCGAACTCAGCCTCATGTATGGAGTGTTCTACACCAAGTTCTTAGCGGTGAGTTCCCGATGGGGGGTGTACACCCGCACCATGGCTTTCTGCAGCAGCATAACCGCCCTGGTTCTATTTTCCCTCGCGGATAAGGGTAACTTCAATAAGATAGACGTTGGAGTCAGCTACACCCTGCTCGTAGGAGTAATTCTTCTCGACATGGACAGCGCGATCATTCTGTTAAACTCAGAATGGGTGAACCCCGCTCAATCGAATTGGGGATATTGCTCCATAATACAATCCGCCATCTTCATGTTCCTTGGCCTCGTAATCGCCATACTGGAGATTCCTTTGTGTGTCTGCTGCGTCGGCCCAATACTTGACAAGCCATGGTCTGAGACGGTAGGTGCTTTCAACCTGTTGGACTATTGCTTCAAGGAATCCCAAAGGACATCCGAAGGTGGTAAGCTCAGACGTGCATGGAATTCTCTCTTCGGTAAGAACCGATAAATTTGTCTTGTCATCACGTTCACTTAAAAGTCGTGTCTTGCAATGAAATGCTTTGCACTTCTTCGACGTAGATTTTTTCACGGAGAAATTCAACATCAAAGACCTCATTGATGAGCTGCGCTACAAGGCACAAAACAACCATGAGAGTGACTTATGGGATTACATATTCGACAAACTCCATGATAAGGCTGTTCTGATCGACAACCCCGGTAAAGCCAAGGAGGTTTCAGAGGCCAAGGGCGAGTTGGCTCTCCAAAAGCCCGATCTCATGGAACTCACCCATTACGTGACGGATTTAGAGTTCGATGAGGAAATCTTGACGTGGCATGTCGCGACAGAGATCTGCCATCAGGTAGACGGGGTTGGAAACGACCGCGAGAAGTTGCTCAGTAAGGTCTTATCGGATTACATGCTGTATCTGCTAGTTATGCAGCAGAAGATGACCTCCGCCATAGCTGACATTGGTCAGATCCGATTCCGTGACAGCTGTTCCGAAGTGAGAGCCCTGTGGAAGATCTCCAAACCAAAAGACGCGAAGGAGCTTTGCAAGAAAATCCTCGAGGAAACCACTAGTCATGAACCTGCTCACAAGGCAACAACCGCTGGAAAGTCAGTGCTGCACAACGCAGGTCAGCTAGTGAAGATCTTACAACAGAGCAATAACAAGTGGGAGATAATGAGCGCAGTCTGGGTGGAAATACTGTCGTACACGGCCAACCATTGTCGACCGGACTCCCATGCCCGGCTCGTTTGCGAAGGAGGGGAGCTGATTTCCTTTATTTGGCTGTTGATGGCACACTTTGGCATTGGTCCTCGTTTCCCTAAACACAGAACAGTGAGGTGACATGATATTCTGGTGGAAAGTATTCTAAAATATTATTGTTTGATAAAATTTCCATACAGTATTATCAAAGGTGGTAGAAACTCTCATTAAACTTCTGGCATTGTACTTGGGGAAGCCCAAAACAAGAAGAAAACACCAAAGTACTTAAACCGAGAATCAGCAAGGTATCCTCGGAAATTAGGACCAGGCCAGCAATGAATGAACAATAGAAGGGACATGTCAAACAGGAGTAATTTCCCCTCCCAGAAACAACTATCATACTGTATCCTATATTGTTCGAAGCGACAACATAAATCTCGTCATCCTGAAAATGGCACTCCCCATTTTAGAGAGTGGGGAGCAGAAAAATGGACTCCATCTCAGGTCATCCTAGACCTTGCTGCTTTCCAGAAGCTTATCATTTAAATTTTTTCACATCCTCCTCGAAGTCTTTGAGCAGGTCCTCAACACTCTTGTTGGAATGATCTGACTGATCTCTTTTCCGTATGCTGACCTGAAAGAACACTGCAAGTCCGTCAATGAAAAGGCTAAATCGTCTTTCACAGCTTTTGAAGTGGTCTGTCTAGGCCTTCCGCTGGTCAGACAGATTCTTGAATAAAAGAGAATACCTCTCCCTTGTTTGCCTCTTCCTCGCCAACCACGAGGATGTAATTGTACTGTGCTATTTGAGCTTCTCGTACCTGTCAAAGAAATAGTATTAAACACAATCTCCAAACTATAAGTAAGGGTGCAAAGAGAATAGAGGGGCAATTAGAGTCTTGTAGACAAGTACCAAAATCATACCATCTAGTTTAGACATGCAAAGGAAAGGAATATACTACTGAGCAGCAGATCGGGTTTACTACTTTTAGCATATAATAAACAGAACCAATCAATAAGAAATATGGTCATGTACAGAGACTTATACAAGGCAAAGAGATAAAACACACACTAACCAATGGCAAAATAATCTTAGCCGCGATATAAACAGGTCATATAGCCTTTCAGATAATTAAAGAAAAGCACATAATCTTCCAGCTATCACTAAAGACTCTTTTCTAGGCAAAAACCATAATTGGAGTACCTTTTTCTGAATCTTTCTGTCAGTGGCATCAACGTCAACGTAGTAACCAGCTGCATGAATTATTCCTCGCACCTACAAGAAAGATCCCGACGACTAAGTCGCTTTTTATGAACCATAAAAAACGAGAGGGTTGATTCAATGATTGTGTAAGTCATAACACAAAAGCAGACTTGATGCAGGAACATATTATTATTTTTAAATTTTATAATATTAGGGATATTTTAGGAATATCACATTAGATTTCTTTTCTAGTATAAATAAGGCCTTAAGTTTTCTAAAGAAGATAGTTGTTATTTTTACCCTATCATCTTAATTTAAGAATTTCTTAAGGTTTTCTTATAAATCCTAGAATTCTTTAACGTGCTCTTCATCCTATTCGTTTTCTCTTAGTTTTTCTGTGATTTTTCCTATTTCCGCTACGCTACTCCATCAAGACTTTATGCCGGGAATCGCTATGTGAATCTATGCTTTATTGACAAATCTTAAAAACAGTACAAGCAGGCAAGGCCAAGTTCAACTCATCACTCTCAAAATTGTTCTAACATCAATATAAAGCTGCGAGAAACTAGAAACAAAGAAGCAAATGACGCTTAGATATAATAAGCTGGTATAAATGTAGGCATTTTTCCTTGTTTAACTGACTATGACAGCAGTAATCCTTAGCCATGACACCACACATCCACGTCACATCCGTTAATTACCTTTTCAGCATAAGATTGAGATTTCTCGGAAACTGGGCAAACAATAGCTTGGCGAGGACTCAGCCAGAAGGACCATTTCCCTTTGTAATGCTCTAGTAGAATAGCAAACATGCGTTCAACAGAACCAAGGATAGCTCTGTGTATCATCACAGGTCTCTCTACCTTGCTTTCATCCTCTGCGGAGTAGGACAACGCAAACCGCTCAGGGAGCTGGAAATCCAACTGCAATTACAGACAAATTGATACAACAAAATATTAGGATAGCGTGCACACAAGAAATACAAAAAGACAAAAGCACAAAACTTAAACCTGTAATGTGGCACACTGAAATTTCCTTTTCAATGCATCAGATACACTGATGTCAATCTTTGGTCCGTAGAAAGCACCACCCCCCTCATCTATCTGCAGCAGGCCCATCCATTGATACAATTGACTCAATAATTTTGAAGAATATTATCATCTATCAAACTCTATATGCCAAGCTACCATGACATGCTAATCAGTTGGATGACACTGAGAGAAAAATGCAGAAACAACTCTTCGTTGATTAACCAGCTTAATAACAATGCTCCGGCATTAGGCTATTTTGGTTCATCTTCTGATATTCACTTTACCAGACCCCTATTCCCAGGGGCATACAATTTTGAAAAGAGATCTTAAACTTTTTGAGAAATAAATACGGTTTCAGAAATTCAGAAACATTTCCAGGAAACTGGTTGGAAAACATGGCTGGCGGAAAAATGAAGCCTACTAAACGGCCACATGCATTATATTCAAGTCTCGCTGAATTTCCAATTGATTCATTGAGAAAATATTTTCATTATATTCTGAAATTAAACACTAGGAAAGTGCGACAAAAAATTATGAACGAAAAATTTTAAAGTTATACTAAAATCAGAATCAAATCTATAGTGACAATCCCTGTAGACAAGATTATAGTGCACTGGATTACCTGCCATGGCTGCCCAAATTCATCCAATGCTTCTGTAAGAGCTGCCTCAGCTCTCTCCAATGTTTCCAAATCTCCAAGATACTTCTCTGGCCTCTACATCTCCGAAAAACACAGGATATAATATCAAGAACTGACATCCAAATATTAACAATGAAACTTAATTGTAACCAAACAAGTTAGGCATTGGTAAATTATATTCAATTAAGAGCCGGAGCAGATAGTGAGCTTTCAAGCAATTGGTAAAATCAATGCATCAGCTAAGTCCTGACCTTAATATGAGCTAATGTTAGCCAATATTGCAGCGCCAAAAAAGAAGCCCTTGAATAGTACAATATAGTTGTTGCGACTAGGCCATAGAAGTTCACTTGGCCATAGCAGTCATTATCGCCAAAATTTAAGGTCTCATTTTTTTCAATATTTTTGCCGATGTCTGTATACTAACACGTCATTTGGAAGTACGAAAAAGAAAAGAAAATAAAGGACACACTTACCAGAACAACTTTGCCATAATACATTTCTAATCTTAACCAAATACTTTGCTTTCGTTTAATTTCTACCCTTCCAACAAAGCTATAGAGTGGTAAACAGCAGGTAAAGAAATCACCTCAAGGGACAGTGATTAAATGCTACTTTATTTGGAACTGAATTTACTAAAACAATATCTTATTTGGACATATCCCTAGTTTTTTAGCTCCATTTGATCCCTTCCCTATAAATCCTGGCGGTCAGAACATAATGGCCCAGTCAGTTTCAGGGGCATATATCACATCCATATTGTTTATAGAAGTGTTTTATAACCCAGCAATAAGTAAGCAGTGATCCATAAAAACAACTAGCCAAAAATGCAAAACAAAAAAGCAATCTAGAAACAACAAGGACACCAATATGAAGAAATAACGTACCGTGGATAACTTGAGCTCAAAAGTGAATCCAAATATCTCATAGACATAACTGATAAATTCTAGGACACTTCGGACCTCATCCTTGATCTATCCATAGAGGAAAGTTACCGTCTGTTAAAATTAACAGGCATTTATCGGGTACCAGCTACCCTGCACTGTATAATTTTACTGACCTGGGATTCCCGACAGAAGATATGAGCATCATCCTGCCCAAGAATAAACAGACATATATCCTTAATAATTTGGAGTAAAAGGAGATTCACATATGTACGAAGACAGAAGACTCTGTAATCCGAATAAAACTATAGCCTTGTCCGCAGACAAATGAATATACGTAAAATTAGTGCATGCACCCTGAAAAACAAAAACTCCCATGTAAACCTGATTTATTGAAAATTACCATGTATGACACACGATACTATAAAATGAACAAAATCTCCACCAAATTCATCATTCTAGGTTAGCCTTCTCATGAGGATACAGCGCTACAAATCCAAAATAGCTATCACAATTTCGGCCACTTATCAAAACAAAACATCTTCAGGATGAAAGCATACAAAGCAGGCTACTTATCTAAAATTATCTGGAGTAAAATATCTCCTTTCTCCAACTGCCAGTACATAGATGTAAAATTGCCCTTAGAAATAAAAAGGCAAAAAAGAAATATAGCAGAATCCCTCCAAGTGAGCCTCCGACTCGAGAAAACCATAACTTTTACTTCCGATACAAGGGAAAAGGAAAAACAATAGGACAGAAGATCTCTTCATAGCAAGCTATTTAAATGTAACGGTAGAATGTTATTTGTGTGAGGTCATTACAATTAATTTTAGGGAACTGGTTTTCCCAGGTCATTACAAGTGATTTTAGCCATGAAGATGTTTGGCTATTGGTAACTACAGAGGTAAGGGAATTATTGTATTTTCTCAAACTTGGAAATCCGTTCTCTTTTATTCCTTGGATTTCTCGAACAGGAGGGAGAATGATTTCAACAAAAAAATGACATAACTGGATGAAGGTAATCAATTGTTAGCAATACAAAATTGACAAGTATTAAACAAGGTATGAAATCATGATAAAAGAGCATGTAAAACAACAAGGCAGATGGTTATAGCACAATTTAAATCGCACTAGACATTTAGAAGGGGGTGGAAAGCTTCTGTGAGAAAAAATGAAAAAAAGTACCCGTTGGAATCTCCTGACTCGTGTCAGCCCCGTGAGAGCACCACTTGCCTCATTGCGATGTAAAACACCAAAATCTGCATATCTTAGAGGGAGCTCTGCATAATAAAAACTAATGGAAATTAGAGAAACCAGGGCAAGCCACACGAAAGATAGCAAAACATAAACAGTCACATTGTTTTACACCAGTAATCCTACAGATCATCGGAATTTATCAAGTAAAAAGTTTATATATCCAAGCAACAAACCCATTCCAATAAACTTTTAATCATCAAGGTTAGTTCTTCATCTTAGCATATGTTTATACGTACTGATATAAGGTTAGCAGTCTACAAAGGACGTTATGAGTACTTTATATTAAAATCTAGTATGGGCAAACCAGTGTTCAAGTGAAACTCTAAAAAGTGTTCAATCCCACACACGTATAAATATACTAAACCTTTTTAAGGACGGATGACAAAGTAGACTAGCACATGTATGGAGACAGATATATCATATTTGATCACCTCTGTAAGACTGGACTCTATGTTTAAACATCAAGCAATGCCCAGGGCAATTCATTGGCTTCAATCCAAATTCTTGCCTTTCAACCTACAAAAAAATCAGAGGGGGTTCAATCAATAATTTACAGGTGTTAGTATGCAATACAATGAAAGAAATAAAAAAAGAGAAGCTAAGCTACTAAGTCCACAACCACCTACATTTCTAATCAGTTGGTAGCAACAATTTTGTTTGTGAATTTATGGAACAGCTATAAGTAGAAATATCCAGCGATATAATAGTCTGACCTCAAACACAAACATATTTTCTTCATAGTTAGCAGCATGACCCGATGTTTCCCACAGTTGCATGTTGTACATGTTTGGAGACAAAACCTGAAATGTTGTTTTTCTCAGTAAGAAATGTGATTAAGAATTAACATCGCACAACTATGGTGGGAAGATAGGCAAATACCTCCTGGTAGCCTCGTTCTCTATATTGTGCTTTTATGAAATCAACTAATTTGTTGTAGATCCGAGCGCCATGAGGAAGGAAGAACCAACTTCCTGGGCTAATAATATACTTATTCATATACATCAAAACCACATGAAAGAGTACAAGAGGAACTTTTACCAAGATTTCATACCTGAGAGGATGACAAAAGAACAGTTCCTGTTTCGTTCCCAACAATCTGTGGTCATATTTCCTCGCTTCTTCCAGCTGCTGGAGATATTCCTTCCATGGAGAAGCGCCAAAAAGAAAAAGAAGGTTCATGCTTCAGTTTGAAAATGAAAACAAAGTATAATGTGGTTATGAACAGTTGCAAACACCATCGAAGGGATTGCTATTAACAGGACCATCTATTATCTACCAAAATTTCCATGGAACGAAACACCATTTGATGTCCGCAATATGCAGAGCTTCACCAACTAGTGTGGGGATAGAGAGAGGAACATTTGCCAAGGTAACATTTCAAACCACAACTTACTGTCCCCTCCAGGTAGTTCACCATATCCACTAATCTAGAACTTCATCCATAAATATGGACAGCAAAGTGGGTGAACACTAAATTGATGTCTATCCATCAGCATTCATAGATAAATATTGTCCAGGCAATTTCAACTTTTCATGGAACTAACATGAGAAAATAGACAGACAGAAAAACAGAAGATGAATACTTTTTGTCGGACTATCAAAAAGAAATTATGATTCCATACCAAAGAAAAACATCTAAAAGAATTTGTAGATTGATATGAAAGTAATGAGTTGCGTCCAATACTCACTTTAAGTCGTTTTTGATCGGGGTATGATTCGCCATAAACTCTTTGCAAGCTTTCCCGGTCCCTGTTTCCTCTCCAGTATGCAGATGAAGCCTATTGTTACATAAATGACCAACCTCTTAGGAGAAAAGTTCAAGATTAAACATCCAGTCGGCCATGGACTAGTCCATTCCACCTTTAGACAGGCAAATGCTTTCACAAAAGAGGTATTTGGTATGTGAGGACCCCAACATAAATCAACTAAGGGACCACATCTATAAACTGTAATGGTCTTGTCGGCAGGTAAATCATTGATTATTTCAACCTGAATACAAAAGCAGACAGAGATAAAATCCACGGCTCCACCAAAATAATCTGAAATAAACATCAATGAAGATGTCAGTCGCGACTTCCAATGTAACCGGGGATGTTCACAGACCTTGAAAGGATTTTCTGAGAACATATCCAGCGCCTGGTCCCTAGTTACCTCAATCCGCTCAAAAGGCTGCTTTTCCTAAATTATACAAACCAGACATCTAGTCAGAATCGTAAGGCGCTTACATGCAAGAGATTGGCATGTGTTGCCAAAGAAAAAGTTGAACTACCGCTTCTTGGCATCTAAAGAGAACTATTATGAGTATGACTAACATTGGGAGTTGAGGATCTGATAATTTTTAACTAAACTAGAAATCAAAAGAGCCAAGTTTGATGACTGAGATTTCAAGCTCGACAAAGCTCTTTTACGTGATAAATCACATGGCAGATCTTGGAGGAACATTTCCTCCCTCTTGAATTGCTAAAATTTTGATATCTCCCACTGGACATAGCACAACAGCCGCTACAGCAAAAGAGAGAGAAATACCACAGCAGCTTTACTTGCACCAGCCTCAATTTGCTTTTAGTGGTCTTCGTTGAGGCCCAATTCTCCATAAAATGCATCATAGTAGAAGCCCTGTGCAATTATATAACATATATAATCATCAGGAAATTGAGGCCACTGGCCTAAACAGTTTTATATTCTGTGTTTGCAGTCCCGTCTACTAGAATAATTGAAAAATACCAGAAACAAGCAGCTACGTCAATATACAATTCCTAGCATTTCTGGTATGCACATTCACTATATAAGTACAAAACCGCAATGTAAGATGTTGCGTACTCAGTTCTCATATCAAAATCATCCTCCTCATTCTACAATAGGCCAAACTAAAAAACATCGTTAGCGAGCAAGCAAAATCGGGATTTCGGCACACATGAGCCCTCGACAGGAGCAGATATCAAGGTCCAAAAGCTAGCTGAGTACCTCTCCCCTGGTCGTGCAAGGCCCAATGCAGAGCTTGCTGCCGTATTCCATCTCCAGAGCCTACAAAAGTAAACAACAATAAGACGAGTAGAGTCCACAAGGAGCCAACATTTCCTTAGTGCGTAACGACAGTTGGCTTAGCACCGCCGAACCTGCCCTAAGATGTGTGCGCTGGAGTGCCATAAAGTGTCTCGGCCTTCATTGTGGTCGAAATTGAAAATCTTCAGCTCGCAGTCGCCTTCGAGCGGCCTTGTCATGTCCCAAAGGACTCCATCAACCTGTGCTATCAGCCCGCTTGAAGCCAAACTCTTGGAAATTCCCTTGGCAACATCAAGGGGCGATGTCTCCCATTTCCTCCCTTCCTTAATTGCCCCATCCTCTAGCGTTATCCTACCACCACCATTGTAGCCATTACAAATCACGTCGTGCGGAAATCCAACACAATAGCAAGCAATACTGAGTCCGCCAACTCATGGCTGGAACTAGGTCATACTTGATGGGGTCGCCGGCGATGGATCGAAGGTGAGAGAGCTGCTCGGCCTTGATCGATTCGAAGAGGGCAATCCTCTTCGGGACGACGACCTTGAGGTAAGTGTCGTCCTTGGAGTGAGAACCCATGGCGGCGGCGACGGCGGCGGCGGAGGAACAATAATGACGGATAAGAAACGCTAAACCCTCGGGCAAACGTTGGATGTCTTCCAACAATTACTTTTCCAGGTTTCGGATTGTACGGACGTACGTTTTTTCTAAAAAAATTGCAAATGCAAAATATCCTAACTTCGAGTCAGAAATTTGATTTTGTTTTTCAATTTATAATCGGATTTTTTTATGTCAGACTCGGAATCAATTTATCATAACTTTAAAGTTTGGATTCAGGAACATGTTATCTGATTTTAAAAAAACCAAATCGGGTAATCAGAAGCTTCGATTCACGTGTTTTTATATTGAGTAAGATTAGTGCTTAAAATTTTCTTTCATTTTATTTACCTCTTCCATTCATCCTCGTCTCATTTTCTTGATTTATTGGCTTATTTATCCAATATATCCTCAACTTTACTCCTTTTTTCCGATTTATCCTGGAGTTTAAACTGTATCTTTAGATATCCCGTACTTTTGACTTGTTTCAAAATTATCCTCTTTTTCTGGGCTCCTGAGATTTCCTCAGACAATCAGAAAATTAATTCTTCTTAAGCGGCTCTGATACCAATAATCCTTACAGGAATCGAACTTAAGATGATTTTCCCAATTGTCTTTGGCGTCGGCGGTCTGCCAACCTCGAATACTCGTTTGAGTACTTCGAACTTGCCGTAAACCCAAGATTGGATTTACCTTCAAGGAAGTATTCCTCGAATTCACTCTGAATTAGAGTCAGCTCTTCCAATTTCTTAGAGTAGCTTTCTATCTGCTGTGATAGTTGAGATATCTGTGCTGATAGATTTTCAAGTCGATCTACTATGGTGTTGAGAAGACCAGTAGTAGAGTCCTTGCCTACCCCGTGATCTAAGTGTAAGAGATCTGGGTTAGGACAATCAGTCATATGATGACTCGTGCAATTNGCTGATAGATTTTCAAGTCGATCTACTATGGTGTTGAGAAGACCAGTAGTAGAGTCCTTGCCTACCCCGTGATCTAAGTGTAAGAGATCTGGGTTAGGACAATCAGTCATATGATGACTCGTGCAATTGCACCACCTTAATTAAGTTACCTTAATTAAGATCTTCTTTCAGGACTGAAAGAATCAGAAAAAACAATCTTTAAATAAAAAGATTTTTCTCATACCTTAATCGAATCGCTAAGAGGGTTCACCAAGCTTCCGCACCAAGAGAACTCAAGAAAACCAAGCTTCAAGAGTCTTCCTCTCAGAGATTTAGAGAAGGTAGTGGAGAGGCTCTTCTGTGTCATTCCAATGCCCATGATATGAGGGACTTATATAGACACTCCTCATCCAAGGTTTCAGCCCAATGGCTTAGCCTTACAAGGTTTAGTCTTAATGACTTATCCTTCAAGGTATTGATCCGCAGATCTAACATTTAGTTAGACTTAATCTGGTCTGATTAATTCTAACTGTCTTGGTTTCTTAAGGTATTCTTCGAAGAACAATCAGAGAAAACTTTTAGCTCAGATTTGAGCTCGAGTTTTAGATTTTCTTCTGGAGGACAATCAAAGAATTCTTGCTCAAGGTTTTGAGAGAGAAAATTCTCTATTCAGATTGCCTCCCCAAATGAGGTAGAGGGCTTGTGAATATATACACAAGGGAGCTGGTGCCAATGCACTGTTTGCCAGCTCAAAAGTAAAAGGAATCTAACTGTTTACAAAGTTAGTGGGGTCCTAATGACCAACAAAAATGTCCTATTCTAACAGTCTTCTCCCGTCTGCATTGGTGCGTTGTCCTGGGAGACTCCTTCCTTATTGTTGGCGCTTGATGGTTCGCCAACTCCTTTTTCTGAGAGTCCCGGCGGGTTATGAACCGCTTCAAGAATTTGTTGTGAAATCTGTAGGGATCTCTCATCATGCTCGATTTGCTGATTCAGGGTCTTGTCTGTAAAATCAGCAATCATTCTCCAAACCTCGAAGGTGTCGGCTCGGAGGTGCAACTCAGAGTTCTCTCGCCTCCAGAAACTATCCAGAAGGTCGAGCATCCTCTGCCATCCTCGGTCTCCTGCTTGTTCATCGATGAAGCTCAAATCTGACCGAAGAATCGTGACGGTGATTATACCATCACAGAGCACGTAGTATTCGTCCTTGCGGGCTAGCACATGCTCTAACACGTCCTTAAGAAACTAAACTTTTATGGCTTTTCGGACAGTCTTGTCCTTGTAGTATTTTCGGCATAATCCCCTCTGATCGAGGTCTTGTTTATGAGGTTCCGTCAGACGTCTACTCTCACAAGGGTGGATGTTCCATACTTGCAGATTCTGCAGTATCACCTTCTCAAACTGAGGATGGTCTTCTTCCTCCCTCATTGTGCTAGTAATCAATGCCGTGGCATACTTTGGTCCGTAGCCTAGGCATCCGAGTACGTACCTTACCAACGTAGGCAGGGGTTCCATGCATTCTGGTTCTGATCTATCGATCTCCAGTATGTCTACAAACCCAGCATACACATAAGGCGCTGCTACTCCCACCATNGGGCTGTCAAAGTTGCAGTAGGAAATAAGTTGCGTGTGATTCTGAAGTCTGGGAAAGCCTGATAGAGGCAGCAACTTGCACAGAATAAGATACTTTTACTATATTTTCCAGTATTTCTCTAACATGATTAATTAATTAATCGATTGACTAAATTCTTCCTATTTTTTTTACTAAATTTCCAATTGGGTCAACCTAAAATTACCTTGGATAAACTTTTTTAGGAGTAAAGTTCAAATCTTTACTCAACCCAATTGGCAAAAAAGAAGAAAAAGTGGATCTCAAGTTTGAGAAAGTTCCTAAAATCCCAACTGCCTTTTTTTTTTTAATTATTGAGCTTATCGGGAAGGCCTTAAATTATTTTATACGACAGGAAAAGAACAAAAGAAAGAAGGGACAATTTCACATGGCCGTAATTTGTTTGGGGTGGATGAGCAATTTCCTCTTAATAATTGAAATAATGTCACAATAAATGTTACTTTCTTTGCAAAATTATTGACTAGCCCAACTTAAAACAACAATACCTAGATGCTACCAATGCATATAGACCATGGCGACCTCATTTACTTTGAGTTAATTGAACATAAATAAATAAATATCTAACCCTAAAGCTTAACCAACCCTATATTTTTCTCTTGTTATTATTTTTGATTAAAATGAAAACTGAAAAAAGGACAAGTCCCAAGCCTAACTGAGGGGGAGAAGGTACCATGAGCATCTGTCTCACTATATTCTTGCAAACTGTCCTTGTAGGCAGACCATCACATTGTCCGCCAGGGGAAATCATTCCCCCTACCTTTCCACTGTTTACCTTTATCTTTTCTTCCCATTGTTTGGTGTATGGATTCAGTACTCCCCCTGTCTCTTATACACATCTAGATGTGTATAAGAGACAGATACAGAACCCAACTAGTTAAATACCTGGAGCGTGTCCCTTATCAAACCATAGGGAATCTGACCAGATTCAACAGATCCAAGATCCAACAAGGACATCAACCTCATTTTACTTATGCAATCCTCGTGGACAAGACCTACACATGACAAGACATCAGCCTGGAGGCAGCAAAGATAGGAATTCTGCTGGTGATCTTTAGTGTTAGGTCAATCCCAGAGAAACTAGCCTTTTTACCATATATTTCAAGTTTCTCAGCATTTGATGAATGAAATTCCAGGTATACATCCAGCCTCTTGGTTAAAAAGATCTTCAGAAGCTGATAGGCCAAATTGTGTTTGGGGTCATTCTCTAGTTGCGCTACAGCAGGCATCTCCAGTAAATCACACTACAGTACATTAGAGAGAGCAGTGTGTAAGCAAACAAAAGTTTAAACAAACTGATACACCAGCTCACTCTTTGTCAGTAACACACAACTAAAAGTAATCATGGATGAACTCGAGAAGACAAAATGCAACCGTTACTTCACATACAACTGATGCATTTATATACCTAATTCTTGAAGCATTCAGCTAGTTACTCGACTCCAAGTTTGCAAAACAACTAAAAATGAAATTGGCAGCATTCTATAAGACTCTAGCACTAGTACCTGAAACATGTCGGGTGCCTTCGCGAATTCCACAATTGCTCGCACCGCTTCCTCCATGGCCTCATCTAAGATATGTCCATCTTCAACACTAAATGTGCCCAAGTACTTTGCAAGGAAATGAAGAGATTCTTTCGACGGGCTGAAGTCAGAGAAAACTCCAAGGATGTTACAAAGCAATTCCTATCCCGAGTAAGAAAATAAGGAACTACTATCGGATTTCTCGGATACCTTTTAGACTCTCTTAATACATTGGAAATGGTAAGAAACAGTATCCTCTGATCCTCGACTCCGATGTTCCATTCTTTCAAGAAGGTATCGATCTTTTTGAAAGAAGATACTACTTGCTCCGTAACTTTCCCATTAATCGCTAAACCCAATGCCTTTATGTAAACAAGAAACCTCCCGTATGGAACAGTCAAGAGGTTGTACAGATTGAACAGGCTGGAAACAAGACACGAAAGGTGAGCAGAATATCATAAATATTCTAAAAGATCAGAACCAGAGTATCACTATTGAGCATACATTTTCAAGCGCAGTGAAGGCTTGTCAATAGGTTGCTGAACGATCTTGCTAGAAATAAGTTTTGCCATTTCAAGAACTTCGCCGGGATCTTGAGATTGTGAAACAACATTGCAGATGACTGTGAAGATGCATTCCAAATCTACAATAATGGTCAACGAGCTTAGTGCTACAAGGCCAAAGGTTCAAGACACCACCAGATAAAAAGGAAGAAATTGTGGATGGGCACATCAAACAGCAAATGACGGGTGTATAGACACAATTCATTCTTAAGAACTATAATGAGAGAAAAACGTGAGGCCCGTGCTGGTCCGGATGAAGCAGAGAAGGTAACTGCAAGAATATAATTTGCTAAAAAAAAGAAAAAACACTGGTACCCAGAAGAAAACATTAGCTCTGCCTGAGTATTAGCATCTCCCTTTACATTCATCCATGCAATAAAGCAATCCCCGCTATCTCCATAAGGCTGTACATCGGCAGCACATCATGCCATCAAAGCACTTTCCCCAAACAAGTGAAAACCCAATTCCCCAAACTTCCGAGATGCAATCGTCGTCAAAAAATACATCAACTAAACATGTGCCAGGACAAGAGAAGGCTACAAACAACAACATCGGATCCCTACCCTTGTCGGCGACCTTGGAGAATATCAAGTCGGCGGAAGTCAACATTAACGAAACCAGGTCCAACCACCTTCCCCTAACCATACATTCCTGAGCTTCCATGCATAACCTCTCCACTTGTGGCTCCGCNCCAGTAGAAGAAGTGGAGATGTGCCCTGTTGAGGTTGCTGGCGAACCAACTATACTTTCCTTCGCCCCCGGTGGCCTTCTCTACTGCAGATACAATGTGTATAAGAGACAGGAGTGTCTGCTGCCATTGCAGAAGATTAAGGATGTTGCAAGAACCGGGAGGGAGTTGAAAGAGTTTGTTGATGTTGGAGTCTGGGTGGATTTTTAAGGATGTCTGAGAGGCTTTGTTCCTGTCTCTTATACACATCTTGAGGCGGTGGGCTGAGGATGGGCCTGGGCTGAGAGAGGAGGCCTCGTCAGGGCCGACGATCGTCGTCTTCGGACATCATCGGGGGCAAGAGCCACATGCTGTGGGCCCCACCGCTTTCTTTCCCTCACCTCACGCCATGAGTCATGACAGGGCAGGAACAAGACACCACCCCACCCCCGCATCTTCGACAGCGACTCAACAGTTCAGATGGGGTTGGGTCGGGTCGTCGTCCAGGAGGAGGATTAAAGAAATAATTTTTATCTGTTTTCTCGAACTGGGTCGCCGCTGTTTCTTCCTTCGGACAGTCAAACCATTCCCTTCCCTCTCCCAACTGTCCATTTCTTACAAACAAGTTTGTCCCTTTTGCTTGACATTCTCTCTCCACCGAACTCATCACAGACTCCACCTTTTACGCGGCGTTGCTGCTCCCCCCGGGCCCCCTCTCGCCTCCTAGTATCCTCCGCCGTCGTCGCGACCGCCACCGTCGAAGAGCCCTCGGAGCTCCTCGAGAAGACTGATGAAACCCCCGACCTTCCCCACAAGGAGGAGGTGGTCACCGTCGAGGCCCCACCTCCCGACGCCTCCGACGAATACAAGGCCCCCCTTCGTGCACCTGTCTCTTATACACATCTAGATGTGTATAAGAGACAGATACTTTCCTTCGCCCCCGGTGGCCTTCTCTACTGCAGATACAAGAAAGATGCTCAGGAAGTTACCCACACCGAATAAACTGAGGTAGAGAGAAAGGCCCATGCTCCTCAATTCGGCCGGGACCTGATAGTAGAAAAACTCCTGCAGACCTACCATGGTGAAAACTTCAGAAATCCCAAACAGCGCGTACTGAGGAATCAACCACCACACACTCATCGGGACAGTGA